>PPNM03000080.1:0-33103 GCA_003707275.3 Kregervanrija fluxuum | reverse complement strand
CTTTAAATATTCCAACCTGTTGCATATTGCCAACTGGTAAGACATCTCTTGGAACTTTCTCGAAGATCAATCTCTTTACAAATTAGGTAAAAGATAAACACTGAAATTCCGAATCCTTACAGTGACTAGAAAATTTTAGTACTATTTTTAGCTTGAATAACAGAGAAATAGTTTTGTTTTATTTTATTATGATTATGATTATCTGAGCCAATAGAGAAACTTGTCAGAACAAAAATTATATGTCACGAGTTGATAGACCCAATATATTAAGACATAAAGGATTTTATATTGAAATCCCATATCAGAGGACGGGTTAGCTTCCTGGATACCTTCCACCTTAAGTACTATGTAAGAATAAGTTATAGTATTCAACACCTAACTATAATCTTAATCTTATATTCAACAATACAGGTTTCTTCGTCACTTGGCATCCCCCCTAGCCTTAACTAAAAGGTCTTACCTAATAAGTAAAGAACAAGTTACTTACTATTGATAGTTGGTGCTAATCTTTGGTTAAGTGTGACTTTTGCCTTATGGACTATTTACTAAAATGTATTAATAAAATATATATAGGAATCCTTACTCAAAAGAATCTCTCACTAAACATATGAAATACAAAATACAAGTGGAATCGTCCTTATACTTGTCCAATCTCGTCCATCCAGCAGTTGAACAGCCACTTGATGATTTGACAAATCATCATCTTAATCAACTCAAGCCACACCATTACAATGCCGGCAATTATATTCATTATGCAAATGTAATGCCGAGTCTTCTATTTATGTTCTTGGATTAGCTAATCAACAGAACACAATTCTGTGACATAATATATATTGAATTATGAAATACAATTTATGTTGATGTTCTGACATCCCACACTTCGTCCACTAGGGTGTAGTGTTATTTGTAATCATCTGTGAAAAATAAGTTTAATTTTGAAAAAATGTAATAACAGTAAATATTTGAATAGTTGAAAAGAATCAATTTATTGATTAGTAATTAATTGAAATTTTGAATTAACTAAAAGGCAATGATAACCAAGATGACTTATAGAATAGGAAATTACCGATACGTTAATCATAAAGATGGCTTATCAAGATAGCTTATCAAGATAGCTTATCAATATATCTTATCAAGATAGCTTATCAAGATATCTTATCAAGATAACAGATTATAAATGAAGGTAAAACAGCCGACCATATCGATGAAAGGTCTGGACTGAGAAATAAGACTTTATAATCAAAATAACATAAATAGGACATGATTTCTATTAATTTAATTTATAACTTTAAATAGTTTTTATAAAGTATCAATATATACTATAGAATAGTTATCTATAACCAACCAATAAAACTACAATTAAAACATCATCTTCTTCCAAAATATGGTGATTAGGATAACTCTCAAAGGAGGAACGATTACAGGCATGGTCCCTTAAATAGATAAGTAGATACTTCCTATTGATAATGTAATCGATATTAACTCAGTAGTTGTAAATAAATGTAAGAACAAAGTATAATTTATCAGAGGAAGGGTTAGATTCCTGGATACCTTCCACCTTAAGTATATGTAAGAATAAGTTATAGTATCATTGAATATAAGTTTAAGATTAGACATAGGTGTTGAATAATATAACTTGTTCTTACATAGTACTTAAGGTGGAAGGTATCCAGGAATCTAACCCGTCCTCTGATATAATTAAATGTTGGAACCTGGAGAAATTGTATTGGCAGTCAATTATTATGGTTCCTATTTTTAGGTTAATTAAAGCCATTCCATTGTTGTCTCTACATACATAACTCCTGTAGGAGAAACCAATGAAATCAAAGTATTTGAGTTGAAGTCTAGGCAAAAGATGAACAATTGCAGTTAATGAAAATTAAAAGAAAATTGTCTATAAATACGTACTATTCCTCTTTTTAGTTTCTACTTGTTTTACAACCTTTTTCTTTTCTTTCTTTTTGGGAGAGATCTTTATATAAAAATTGAATAAAATTTAATTATACTTTGTTCTTACTTTTATTTACAACTTCTGAGCATAAATCGATTACAAGATAACTAATAGTAAGTATTAACTTAAATTGTATTGAATTTTTATATAAAGCTCTCTTACTAAAAGAGACAAAAGGAAAAGATTGTAAAATAAGTAGAAACTGAAAATTGGGAAAGAGTTGTTTATAGAGGCAATTCAGCTTTAATTGTGATTAATTGTAATTGTTCATCTTTTGGCCACACAACATTACAATATCCGATTAAATGAATGTAGCATTATAAATATTATCATTGGCTCTAATTACTTTGATTCCATTGATTTCATTTAAAGGAGTATATGCATACAGAGCTAACAATGGAATGGATTGAATTAACCTTAAAATAGGAACCATAATAATTGAATAACCATACGAATTCTCCAGGTTCCAACACTTCTGATAAGATGAAATAATATCTTTTCTTTCGAATAATAAATCTTTTGATAAGATAAATTTAACATCGTCGATATCAAATAATATATTCTTGTAATTATTTATGCCATAGAACAATGGTGATGTTATAATATTCTTTTAACTCATGACGGACAATTTATTTTCTGACAAATAGATATGAGGATTACATTAATCTTCACAGAGAAATCTGTTTTTAATTTCTTGGTTAATTATAGATAACTTTTCTATAAGTCATCTCGGTTACCTTTGCCCTTCAATTAATTCCAGACTTCAATTAATCATTAATTATTTGACTATTTTTCAGTTATTCAAATATTTGCTATTATTATACTTTTCAGAATTAAACATAATTATTCTAATCTGCACGTTAAGTTTAGTTGAAGTCATTCCACTATTCTCGTTGCATGCATAAGAAAGCAATAAAATCAAATTAATTAGACCCAATGACAATATTTATAATGCTACATTCATTTAATTGGATATTACGATTTCTTCTGGACAAAAATAGACAATTAAAATTAGTTACAAATAATCCCAATTGCCTATATAAACAACCCTTTCCTGATTTTTAGTTTCTACTTGTTTTACAACTTTTTTTCTCTATCTTGGGTAAGAGATCTCATATAAAAATGGAATTCAATTTTTTATACTGTGTTGTTATATTTATTCGTAATTACTGATAGTGAGCATCCTTATCTATCCACGGGAACACATCCTAATCCTTCCTTCTGTGAAAATTATCCTAATTATCGTGTGTGCTTTTTGAAAATGGATGATCACATATAACGCTTCACTTTATTAGAGGAAACGTGGGACTTTAAATAACTTTATGCCTTAATTCGTTTGTTAAGGTTACTACATTTTTGGATCCAAGCTGGTACGTTTCTACAAAGATTATCAGTTGCAAAAGTTCTTGCTACCTTTGTTATCATTTGGGCGTCGTACATGGTGTACAACCAACTCTTTCAAATTGTCTGATTTCAATGATTTAAAAACTTCAGTTTTAAGGAATAAACTAGCTTTAGAACTCAGCACTTTAAAGTTGATTAATTTAACGGGAAAAATTAGGTAATAGTATTTGGTTGTTTTTTTATACGGTGTCGTGGATTTTTTCATCATTCTACGGCGATTTCATATTTTGTGATGAATTCTAATTTAGTTACTGTGCATTTACACAAAGTCTCCAAATACAAAACTAGCAGAGTATTGTAACTTAACTTGTTTTACTGTTTAATTCGAATAGAGCCGGTCACTTTTAATGCCAATCATTAAAAAAAAGAGAGATAGCTTAAGGTTAGGTGAAAGATATTAAAATTTGAGTATATTTAAACATTAAGAAGCAAACAAAAAAAAAGCAATTTCCGATACCGGGAGTCGAACCCGGGTCTGCCCGGTGAAAGCGGACCATGATAGCCGTTACACTATATCGGAGTTGATGAAACATATAAAGCCACTCTATGAATCGATGTACAAAAATCACGTGACATGAAAACATTTTAGGTTTTTTTTGGAGGAATTCTTTTTCCATTAAGTTTTAAATAAGCTTACCAATTTACAATCAAGTTTGTATTAATTTTTGTAATTTTGTTTACAATCTTACTATAGTACGTTGCTTATGAAGGCCTTAAAGTTTCTGTTCTTCTCGGCAGCAATATTTTAGGTTATCGCACCTTATCAGAAATTATGATTCAGTATTAAAAAACATTAGTGCGAAATCAAAAGATATTTGTGATTTAAATTAACAATCGATTGCCGTTATTCGCAAGCAACACCTTTAAGATAGGGTCTTAATAAAAACTGTCATTGGATTATCTTCAAAAAAATTAACAAAGTATTTAAAATAGCTACTTATACAGAATAAGGCTTTTTTGTTTTTGCTTTTTAGAAAAAAGATGTCATTATTGGATAAAAATATTGAACTCCTTTTTGCATCAGGGAAACGAGCTAATTTCAAGTTCGATAAAGAATTGCTTGACGGATATGGATATGATGATAACGACTACAAAGATTTTAAGATTGGTTACTTAAGGGAATATATTTTTGATAACTGGGATAAGTTCACAGAATCAGCTGATAAAAACATAATTGAATCATACGAATTAACAGATAAACCTGAAATCTCTGAACAAATTCAATTAATTCATTTGGGCAAAAGATTAGACCCCAATAATAATTTTGCTTCCTTAGATTTACAAATATCTACAATCTTCCATGTAGTTGTTAAACCAAAAGAGTCAATTAATTTAAGTGATGATGAATCCAAAACGAGCAAATGGAAATTACATAAAAAAGTTCAAATAAACCCAGCCAGAAGAGGCTCAAATTCAAATTCGGATTTAAATTCAAGAATACATTTATTTTCTTCGCAAAAAAGAGGTTCATCATCTAAAAATGAGCCTGTTCCAGAATTTCTTGAAACTCATAGAAAATCGAGCTCGAAACAATCAAACCAGATACCTGAACTTGGCTCTGAAACTATAGGTATTCAAAAAAATAATCCAAAGCTAGTTAAAGAGGTTAAAGAAAGTGACAAACGGATTGAAAATCAAAATGAGAATGCTGAAAGAGATAACATCGTTTTAGAGGCTATTCATAGAAAGGAAAATGAGGTATCCGCTACGTCAGTAAATGCTAATGATGCTAGTAATACCAATCATGATTTTTCATTATTGAATAATCCGACTAATGGGGAATTGAACAATAATACAATTAATTCTCAACCGCCAAAACAGTCATGTAGTTGTTGCATAATAGTTTAGTTAAAGGAATTGAAAATATGTACCAGTTCTTGGGAAGATCAAAAGATGCTTAACATTATAAATTCGTGGGATTTTTATAACCAAGACAGTATTTATGAATGATCATGAGTTTTTTAAAAAATGTTATTATTGAATATTTATTTAATCTTTAAATGTAAAAAAATTAAAATCTGTATAACTAAAAAATTGTATAAAAAAATGATTTCATACGCGTTTTATATTTAATCTATAAATTCAGAGACGTTAGAGCTATTTCCTGTGAAAGTCTATGACTACAATGGATGCAGCACATTTGCAAGGGAGGTTGGAAAATGGTGTTTCTCACATTACATATAATGTGACCAAAGATAAAATATATTTACCGTTGACAGTATGTTAACAAGGCTATCCATATTTTTTTCTTGAAGATTTACTAACATAAATTTTTAGTTTACAATTGAATTTTATCTAAACCGAATAATTGAAAATCCAGAATATAGAGTAAAACATATAACTACATTATTTACATATAACTTAGAGGAATTTAAATCGGTAATTCTTAGCAGCACGAAACTTAACGAATTTTTCAATGATTATGAAGGTAAAAAGGAATGGCTGGAATTAATTGATGTTAATGAATGCTTGAATTTGAATGAAATCTTGCAAATTATAAATTCAATAATTGATAATAAAAATATCAAAGGTTACAAAATTTTGGTTATTGAAGATATTGATGATTCATTTAATATCTTATCGTATCAGAATTATAGTCTGGGTAAGTTAGATTTTTGAACCTGAGTTAAAATTATTTATTTTTTAGTACTAACTGAAATTTTAACTAGCTTGCTCGATGATTGTTTCTATTGTTCGAAATTTAAGAAAATTAGCTCAAAGATATGGGATAATGGTGTTTGTAAGTGTGAATTTAAGTGTTTTAAAACCAATGAAAACAGATTACTAACATTAAAGCATTAATACTATTCATTGAAGTTGATTCAGAAAGGCAAATATGCAAATTACAGTTCTAAATTTATTGGTAAATATATAAATACACTAACGGATCATCACGTCCAATTAGATGGTGAAGATATTGACATTGAAAGTGTATTTTAAATTTGATGACATCTTATCTACAATTTTTCCGGATACAGCGAAGATGATTGACTTTAACTTTAGGTTTTATTACTGTATTAATGTTGCTGTGGTTAAGATATAAACATTGAAAGTTTGAAATTGAGTTGCTATCTGGCTTTGGGCTAAAAAAACCAGGCAATTATAAACAAAGATGTTATTTGTTTTGCAAATTAATACATGATGCTAACAATAACGGCCTAACACCAATAAAAGAAATATCAGAGCACACATCCGTGCACACTCAATATATCTGTGACTGTTTTTTACGGATTTTTTAACAGTTTTTAAATCGAGTACACCACCTCGCACCACACGTTTGAAATTGCTCTGTGAATTTTTTTTCAAGTTTCAGTCTCGCACTTGCCTCATTTACACCTGAGAAAAAAAGCTTTGAATTTTTTATACCTTTTCAACTTTTTTTAATTAAAGTTACTGTTTCTTTAATAACATCAGCACATTATATATTATTGAAAATGAGCGATTTCCAACCAGTTGTTGTCATTGACGGTACGTTATAGTTTAATATCAATATGAAATGAATTTTTTGAAAATGTAAAGGATCCAATTTAGTTAATGTTTTAATTAGTATCAAGTGAAAATTTAAAGTATTTAGATAAAAAAGCAAGTGAAATCCAGTGCATGACAATGTTTATAATAACGAGAATCTTATTTATTTGATTTATTATGTTCTGTTGGCAGAACTGAATTTGATACTATTATTTTTTTCATGTTTGTACAATGAATCAGTAATTATTTATAAGGGAACTTATTTAGAATTTTAGTTCAATAACCAACTTCTTTACTTGACATTTCATAACAATTCATATTTTTTAATTCACGACATATAACTAACATTTAAATTATTATTATTATTCTAGGTAAGGGACACTTATTAGGTAGATTAGCATCTATTGTTGCTAAAGAACTTTTAGATGGTCAAAAAGTTGTTGTTGTCAGATGTGAAGACATGAACATTTCTGGTGAATTCTTCAGAAACAAGTTAAAGTACCACGATTACTTAAGAAAGAGAACAAATTTCAACCATAACAGAGGTGCTTTCCATTTCAGAGCTCCATCTAGAATTTTCTACAAGGCAATCAGAGGTATGATCCCACACAAGACTGCCAGAGGTAAAGCTGCTTTAGAAAGATTAAAGGTTTTCGAAGGTATTCCACAACCATATGACAAAAAGAAGAGAGTTGTTGTTCCTCAAGCTTTAAGAGTTTTAAGATTAAAACCAGGTAGAAAATACACCACCATTGGTAGATTATCTTCATCTGTCGGTTGGAAATACGAATCCGTTGTTGATAAATTGGAATCAAAGAGAAAGGCTAAGGCTGCTGAATACTATGCAAAGAAGTTGGCTGCATCTAAGAAATTATCTTCTGCTAAGTCCACTGTTGCTGAGACCGATGCTTCTAAGAAGTTAGCTGCTTTAGGTTACTAAATTTTTTTTCGTTTATTATAAGCTACAATATATAACATAAATATTAATTAATAACTGAATTACTTACTATTTTTATATTTTTATTAATGGAAGTGATAATTTATCGTTTAAAAATTATTTTCTTTAATTCAAGGCCAAGTTTCATATTTCATGCTGTGTTTACGTTAAATACACGCCATAAGCTACAACTAGTAAATCTGAGCCGGATTATTAAAATATCTCAGATGAATGCTGAATCAAAATGCCTTACCTTATGATATCAGTGGTTTTTCGGCACTAGTTTTGGTTTTCTTTTACTTTAGTCTATTATAGCTGGTGTGGTATTTAATGTTTTTGTTTCGACATTTCAACACTCTATTCCGCTACTAGCTTTAAGGATCGATGCCCTCCCCTGATTTTCCTTATGGTCTTTACTATTTATATATCATTACTGTGAAGGAATCAAAAAAAAATTTGGGAAAAAAGAAATTCTGTCCTTCTGTATCGTGAATTTTCAGTTCCCAGTTTTCTTTCATTTCCGTTCAATTTCCATTTACTATCGCCTATCAGTATCAGTATCAGTATCAGTATCAATTCGATATTGACCACCTATGTAAACATCAGAGTAAACACACCTTCTGCAATCCGTAGCAATCACAGTTCACCAGCGACTACTCAACAGCAGCTCAACAACAATTCTGCAATTAAAACCTCAACCTCCAACCTCCAACCTTCACCTCAATAGACCTGAACACCAAACAAAGCGGGAAATCCAGCCAATCAGAGCGAAGCACCACAATAACAAAAAAGAAAAGCTCCGCCAATAAAAGCGCACACCCGTCCATGTTTGAGTTAAATTTCAACAAGGATTCACGTCCCCCCAAAAGGTATTTCAACGCTACGTTTCCCCCTCTTCTTCAACTTTTTCTGCTCTTTTACCTTTTTTTTTACCTTCTTTTCTCTTTTGTTATAATATCTATCCGTAGATTAAATAATATTCATACTATCACAAAATGGCTGAACAACCAAAGAAGCTTCAATCTAATTTCTGGACCGATTTCTTAATGGGTGGTGTTTCCGCTGCTGTCTCAAAGACCGCTGCTGCCCCAATTGAAAGAGTCAAATTACTGATCCAAAATCAAGATGAAATGATCAAACAAGGTAGATTAGCCAAGAGATACGAAGGTATTGGTGAATGTTTCAAAAGAACCGCTGCCCAAGAAGGTATTGTTGCTTTCTGGAGAGGTAACACTGCTAACGTTATCAGATATTTCCCAACCCAAGCCTTAAACTTTGCTTTCAAAGATAAGTTTAAGAAGATGTTTGGTTTCAAGAAGGACGAAGGTTACTGGAAATGGTTTGCTGGTAACTTAGCTTCTGGTGGTTTAGCCGGTGGTTCTTCATTATTATTTGTTTACTCTTTAGATTATGCCAGAACTAGATTAGCTAACGATGCTAAGTCTACCAAGGGTGGTAACGGTGAAAGACAATTCAGCGGTTTATTTGATGTTTACAAGAAGACTTTAGCTTCTGATGGTATTGCCGGTTTATACAGAGGTTTCTTACCATCTGTTGTTGGTATTGTTGTTTACAGAGGTTTATATTTCGGTTTATTCGATTCCTTAAAGCCTGTTGTTTTAGTTGGTCCATTAGAATCTTCTTTCTTAGCTGCTTTCTTATTAGGTTGGGTTGTTACCACTGGTGCTTCCACCGCTTCTTACCCATTAGATACCGTTAGAAGAAGAATGATGATGACTTCTGGTCAAGCCGTTAAGTATAAGGGTGCTTTCGATGCTTTCAACAAGATTGTTGCTGCTGAAGGTGTCAAATCTCTGTTCAAGGGTTGTGGTGCTAACATCCTGAGAGGTGTTGCCGGTGCCGGTGTTATTTCTATGTACGATCAATTACAAGTTATTATTTTCGGTAAGAAATTTTAAATAACAACTTGATTAGATAGTTTTATATATATATTTATTATTTAGTTTGTCCATATTATTTGAATCCCCTATATCTAATATATTTTAGATATAATGAATATTTATTTATGTTATTCTTTCAGAGAGAAATTGTAAATCAAACGGCTGAAAAAATTTGCTAAATAATAAGCGTAATGATTCAAAAAGAAAAAAGCGGGTGGCTGGCTATTATCGATCTGATTAGAAACTAGCTAAGATGGCTGGATGGTTAGGTGTAATGACTTGATCAGATGACCATATTATAAGCTCCCTTCTTTTACATTTCTACTGATCTCCACTTAGCTTGATTCTGATTTATAGTTAATTTACTCCCATTTCTTTTAAATCTGACCCATTTGCTTTAAATATTTATTATCTTTCTTGTTTGTTCACAATATTTTCTATAATTATTGTATTTACCCTTTATATATAATGTTTACACCACAAGCTCCTAAATTTTTTAATAAGCTTAGAAGACACACATCAAACAATTTTGCAAATAAGTTAAATAATATCAATGATCAAACTGATCATATAACAATACAATCTGCTCCAGAACTGGACAACTATAAAAATAAATATTTAAAAATACGTTCACATACAAATCCATCGGATATCATATTGCCAATAACAAAGAAAAAAGCCACAATCCCAACAGCTGAGTCTGAATATGAACGTGGATCAAAAAATAATAAAAAAATCCAAAATAATCTAAACAAAGATATTGCATTTGAAATTCATATGGAAAATCAAAATATCCATCCTGTTGATGAACCTTTTCTACTAAAAAATGGCAAAAAAATATTTCCAAATAAAAAAAATTCACTAATTGGTGTTTCAAGCGATAATAAAATTCTAATTAATGATATATTGAATATTCTAAAGATTTTTGCTAAAAATTTTTTAAATTTATTAAATTACATTTGGAAGTTAGATTTTTATTTAAATATACTTAAATCTGATAATTCAACTATCAAAATTCATATACCTTCAACTTTGTTTTGCCTAATAAGTTTACAATTATTTTATTACATTCTTTTTTCCAATCAGCATAACGGAAACAAATTAAAAAATCTTCAGTATAATTACCCAATTCAAGATATTCAAAATTATTCAAATGATAGTAATTCTTCAGCAACTGTAAGAATTCTTAATATTTTCATTTTTAGCATTGTTATTTTAATTTCAATTAAATTATACAACGCTTTAATTAATAGTAATGACGATACTAATAAACTGGATAATAATAAACTTGAACTTAATAAAAGTAATTCATCAACATATTCATCAAATAGTATAAAATCTGAAGATACTTTGGTTGATAACATCAACAATAATTTCAATGATAAATTATTATGGTCTGAAAATGAGCTATCAGATACTGATTCGGAACTTGGCGATTATGAGTTAAAAAATAATGCTAATTTTAATAAACATAAAATTGACTTAACAACCTTTAAAAATCCATACAGAGTGCCAGTTGTACCAATACCAAATCATAGGCATAGATTGGAAGAAAAATTAAAAAATCAACCAAAACAAATTAATTTAAATCTACCGATTGAAATGTCAGATATTGAAAAAATGAAACAGAATGGAAGAGATAAATTACTAAAAGCATTCCTTCATTGAATTACTTAAATTTTTTTTTTATTATTTATAAAAATTCTATAGTATTATGTTTTATATACAGTTTATTATTATTTTTTATCATCCATCTCTTTATCCAACGTATCATAATCATATAATTTAACATTGAATTTAGTTGCATTAATATCTGTTGATGGTTTTGTATTTGAGATTCTCTTCCATGACATACTTTTGACAATCGGATCAATAACTGAATTATAATGATAAGCATAATCATTTACATAAAGCAAATAAACTTCTTGGGCAATTTCGTTTTCTTCATTTTCAATTAAATTTTTGATTAAAAATTCATAAGTTTTCAAATCTGGTCTCCAAATTTCACGGACAACTCTAATATCATCATAGATTTTCTTGATTGTTTTAGGATCAGTTTGACACGCTGAAATTAAAAACTGATCACCTGAAGTTATAAATATGCTTTTGAAATAGTTTCCATATTTTTCATTCTTGCAAAATCTTGACATAATCTCATAATTTTGTTTTCCAGTTTTATAACCCGAAAATAAATTTAAAGCACTTCTAACAATAACCATCTGTGAACTTTTCGGATATTCATCACAGTTCATAATATTAGTACTTAATTGATATTTATATAATAACTCTTCATCTGAAATGCCATCTTCAGAAATTGGCTTCATGAAAACTATTTTAATAATGGATTCAATTTCATTATAACTTTTTGGAATTCCAGTGTTAACAATAAAATCATCATTTTTGTGTTTTTCAATTAACAATAATATTTTTTCATCTTTGAAATCAATTAAGTTGAAGAAACCAATTTTTTCTAGCGATTCTCTATAATCAGGTAATGCAATATAAAAATATAATAAAATACTTTTCAAATTGTATTTTAAATTACATTTTAGAAATTTTTTAATAAATGAAGTTTTCCAAGTGGGTCTTAATTTATATTTTTCATTATTGAATATTTGTTCTGACTCTTCTATCAATGACTTAAAATCATTCTCAAAGTTTCCTTGTTTTTTAATGTTTTGAAATGATAAATTCCCATCCCATAGTTGTGAAATTATATTATATAAGTTCATCCCTTTATCAAATGATAAATCAGAACACTTTAGTTGATTTAATGAAATTTTCATCAATTCCAAGTATGTCTTGGGAGAAAATGTTTTCAAATTTGTTTTTGGATCAGATTCTGCAAAAAATGAAAAAAAAGTTCCAAAATAATTTGGATTTAATGTTGTTAATTTTATATTTTTGAGGGAAAATCCCGAGTCTTGATTATAACGGAAAACCCCAAAATTTTTAAAGACCGTTAAATGGTCCTTCTTCAACTGTTCAAAAATAAAATTTTCAATCTCAAGAGAATATGGAATGGTTGCCGTACATTTCAATAATGAATTTAAAACTGACCACTTATCTTCTTCCTTTGTTAGATGATGAAAAATAATATCCAGATTAGTTGGTACAATTTCGAACTGTTTACCACTATCTTTCATGTAATCAAAAAATGCAACAAAAAAATCTTTACCATTTAGTAAGCTGTCAGGTTTGCTAAACTTTGCAAGTAATTTCGGGACCCTAAGTGCTTTGCTTAAAACTTCATTGTAATCAATTTTAAAATATTCATTATAATCCGCATGTTGTTTAAGAATTTGTGATAATTTAAATAATAACAAGGGATTATAATTATTTTCAATAATTGAAATGTAAAAATTAAGGATGATTCTTTTCCTATACATACCGCCTCTTTTTCCAGCCTTGGGTAATTGTAGAAACCTATTAAATGAGAAAAGAAGTTTTTGACGAAGTTTAGACTCTTGACCAAAAAGAATTCTAAAATAGGAATATAAAAACCTGAGTGATAGATTAACTTTTTCTTCAATGATTAAAGATTTATCTACTTCAAAATTTCCAATATTTTGCTTCTCTGCATTATTAAAACATTCCAAGCCTAATTCTTCAAAAATTTCTTTTGAATTTGGTATCAAGATAAAGATTAGTTTAGCTGCTTTTTCAAAATGATGACTTTGACACAATTTTTCAGCATATTCTAAATAAACGCCTGCCTTGAACTTTTCTGGTATTTTATTTTCGATTAAAAAGGTAGATAAATATTGTATGTCTTCAGTGATAGAATCTTTATTTTTTAATTGAAGTGGCTGTATTCTTATTCTTAACATAAAACCATATGGTGAACATTTACTATACGGAAAAAGATCGAGAAAAGATTTTATCAATTCAAATTTATTTGGTTTCAGTATTAATTGATATAGGAATTCTTCAAGGAACTTTTGGTCAAACAAATCTAATATAGTGGTTATTCTCTGGATTGATAGATCATTAGCAACAATATCCGAACAGTTGCCTGTTAATATTTCTTCTCTTAAAACTATGGACTCAGGATTATCCAGCTTTAACCATTTGAATAGAGAAAAGGGGTCTTCCAAACGGTAATTCTTAGATATTAATGTTTTGGAAATAAACAATTTTTCTGACTCCAGTTTAAAAGTTTTGTCAATTTTAACCATAGCTTCTTTTGAGACAAAATTAGGACCTTCATAATTTGATGAATTTAATTTAATAAAATTAATGAACCCAACAGAAGCATCATTCGAGTAGTAATCAATTGCATCCAACGATATTGCTTCATGAGTGGCGGCTGACATATACTTGAGTTCATTTTTCTGGGACTTAAAATGATTGAAAAGTTCCTTATCTGTAGTAATTGAACGAATATAAAGAATGTTGCTTAATCCGTTATAAATATGAACATTGTGATGATCTTTTTTCATAGTAGTGGTTAAGTTTGTATATAGGTCTTTGCATTTTTCTGTTGACGCTGAGTTGATTAAATGATTACAGAAAAAGGTAAATGCTTCATACGGAATCTTATCTTTTATAATGAATTTTTCAAGACCTAATTTTTCAACCAATTGCTCTAACTCTTTGGACTTCCGATATATTGAGGAAAACCCTATTTGATCAAAAATTTGTTTTGAGCTTGGATAGAATAAAGTGATATAATTATATAAAATTTCCAGGGAATTATTATTCAATAAATATTTTTTAATGACACAAAAATGGTATTTGTCCTTTTCATTCTCCTTATAAAAAACGTAACTTCTATCATATTTAGAATGTAACTTTAAAATATTCTCCAATTTAATTTCCGCCTCAAAATCAGGTAAAAAAGAAAAATTTCCAAGGTGAGTATTCAGTAAAACTTCAAAGGTTTTGAATTCAATAGGATTATAATGTATATGCTGACAATACAATTTCATATATTCATCAATTTTTTTAGTATCTTTTAATGGTAAATAAACATATTTAATAATTGAAAAAAACACTCTTGCAGGATAATAATTTAATAGCTTTTCTCTTTCTTCCAGTGTCAATGGTTCCCGTAATTTGGAAATATGTAAATCAACATTTGGAACGTTTCCGAATATTATTCTATACTTATCTTCAAGTGAATATTTACCCTTTTTATGTAAAACTTTTGAAACTCTGTTCATAAATTCTTTTGAACTTGGTAAACTAATTTCAAGTTCAACTAAAAGTACAACGAGTTTAGCAAAGTGATTATGGGGTATTTCAATAAGTTGCTCATGAAATAATGGACCTATATACAGTAAAGCCTCTTGATATTTCTCGCTAGTCACCGATTTTTTCAATTCTGCTAATCTGACAATTATTAAACTAAGGTCTTGTTTATCATGAAATAATTTCCTTATAGTGAATATTTCATCAGAGAAATTAGTCTCGTTGCCAATATTAACAATATGATTAGTAGTAATGGTGGAAGTAGTGGCTGTACCACCAGTAGCAGTGATATTATTATTAGTGTTGTTATTGCTATTATTATTATTATTGATGGTATTGTAATCACTAATATTGGTAGCATTGGTATTATTTGTGTGACTAATAATTTTATAGTTTTTATTTTTCAATTTATTATTCTCATTAGGATGTGAAGAAGAGGATGAATAAACTCGATAACAGTGAGATGTCGTGCCATTTTGATTCAATGTCAAAATTCCAGTAACCTTTAGACCATAGCGACCAAATAGAATTTCCCTATGAATATAGCCCCGTATTATTCTCATGCTTACTATGAAGAAATCCTGAAAAATAACCTGAAACGCTACGAACCAGGTCCTAAACACTCATTGAAGTTGAAAATCATGAGGGTAAAAATTCCTGATTTCAGAATTGAGTTTCACACACTCAAGTCGTTTAGTTCGTTAAATTACTTTGAGTTTCTCAAATGCATCTACGTATAAATACAATAAATTATTGATTGGAGTTCTAATTAAAATTAGAATATATGATTACAAAAATTCTTAAAAAAACTAGTCGTAACTACGTTAAATAAATTGATAAATTAATATCCGTAATGAAAAGTTTATAATATTAATAAAAAGGAGTACAAAACAACATAAATTAGAAAAAGTAAGCAACAAATAAAAAAAAGACTATAGAAAATAAACATTAGAAAAAAGTTTAACATAAAATTTACTTACAAAATCAAATTGATCAATAACAAAAATACTCAAAGCATTTTTTAAATTAGTTATAGAATTCCATTCTATTGAAATATCAAAATGATAATATAAAATAAAAAAAATGATTCCAATTGGCTTAACAATGAATTATTTTTCTACAATCTTTAAATTCCTATTGATTAAATTTATAAAGTCTTGGCTGGGATTTCAAAAATAACTTGTTTACCAGTTAACTTTTGGTAGATTGATTGGAAAGTGTCTAACTTGTAATCGATGTTAGAAGAATCCTTGGAGTCTAACAAAACCTTAGCGATTTTGTTACCACCAACCAAGTATCTAACTCTCTTGCCGACAATTTCAGTTGGGAAGACTAAGTCATCCAAAATCTTATCGTGAACAGCGGTCAAAGTTCTGGATCTTGGTCTCTTTTGAACTTGTCTGGAGGTTCTACCTGGTTTTGGTAAGATTCTTCTTTCAGCTAAAAAGACAACATGTTGATCTGGGAATTTCTTTTCTAATTCTCTGGTTAATCTAATTTGAATCTTGTGGTAAGCTGATAATAATGGAACTGGGACAAGAACGACAATAGCCTTTTTGTTACCCGAAACCTCAATCTCCTTAACAGACTTGAATTGAAGTGGTCTCAAATCAGCCTTTAATTCGGAGTTGGTTTCCAAATCTAAAAATGCTTGAGCAATTTGTAATTCTAATTCAGTTGGATTAGCGTTTAAAACCTTAGTTGCGGCAGACATGTTGATTATATGTGTAATGTATTGCTTCCTGATTAAAACAGACAGAAAACTAGAAAGGTTGAAAATAATTGTAATGTTGAAAAAAAAACTCCAATGCGAGAATTTGAAAATTTGGCGCGCACTGGGTGGAAAAAAAAAATCGGTCGAAGTCACCGTGAAACAAAGTTTGTTGTGCGGTGTAAAAGGTTTTGAGATCTTTTAACCCTTTCATATAACACGTGAATTATTGTTTTTTTTGGAGGGAACTATATTGTGACGTCGATCGACGCCAGTCATATTGTCCCCAGAAATATTCAATTCGATAATTATGCACAGCCTTGTACTCCTTAAATTTTTATTTTCTCCTCTGTATTGGAATTTTTTAATTTTAACAATTTTAGGCTAACACATTTATGTGATGCTTCAGATTTTAAGACTTATCCCTAGGAGTAAGAATATAATTGTATATCCTGACAAAAGATTATTTTCACATTCAAAAATGACCACATTAGTCGAACAGTCAAAAAAATTATGCGCATATGCAGCTGTTGACAATAATTTAAAACCAAAAGAACATAAAGTTATTGGTATTGGATCAGGATCAACCGTTGTTTATATTGCAGAACGTATTGGACAATTAGAAAACAAATCTGATTTTGTTTGTATATCAACTGGTTTTCAAAGTAAGCAATTAATTATTGATAATAAATTAAATTTAGGATCAATTGAGGAATATCCAGTTATCGATATTGCATTTGATGGTGCAGATGAAATTGATTCACAATTAAATTGTATTAAAGGTGGTGGTGCTTGTTTATTGCAAGAAAAACTAGTTGCTGATTGTGCAAAACAGTTCATCATTGTTGCAGATGATAGAAAAAATAGTGGTATTTTAGGCAGAAATTGGAAAAAAGGAGTTCCAATTGAAGTTGTACCAAGCGCTTATAATAAAATTCTTAGTGAATTGACTTTATTAGGTGGTAAACCAGCAGTTAGACCAGGTGAACCGGCAAAGGCTGGCCCTGTTATTACTGATAATGGAAATTTCATTATTGATTGTGATTTTAGTGAAATTGAAACTTCAAAAGTTAAAGAATTAAATGCTAAGATTAAAGCAATGATTGGTGTTGTTGAAACTGGTTTATTTGTTAATATGGCTCAAAAGGCTTATATTGGCAATTCCGATGGTACTATTACAAGCCTATCCATTTAGTTCTCTTACAGATATAAGTATATATAGGGGACTTTTTAGCCTTTTTTTAAAAAAAACAAAGACTAGAGAAAAATATATCAAATTACAATAGCTAATAAAATTTTATATGGCTTGAGACCCAGCTCAAAACTTCAGTTAATCCTATACCTTTCGTTGCAACCGTTGGTATAACACACCATTTGTGATCCTTGATACTTTTTAATTCAAATTTATCAATCAGTTCTTTTGGCTTTAAAGAATTTGGTAAATCTTGCTTATTTGCTAACAAAATTAAATGACAGCCTCTTAATTCTTTATCATTAATAACTTTATGTAATTGCTTTTTAGCGAGACCGATTTTTTGCGAATCTGATGAATCAATAACGAAAATTAAAACATCTGTACCTGAATAATAATGTCTCCATAGTGCTCTAATCCTTTCTTGCCCACCAACGTCCCAAGTATGCATAGTAACATTCTTATATTTGATTGTTTCAACATTAAAACCAACGGTGGGAACGGTTTCCTCTGTTTTCCCAAGTTTTAGTTTATATAATATTGCTGAAAGTGATAAATAGTTAGTATTTGGATATAATGTATCAGATTTTTTGTAAAAGAATTACATACTTGTTTTCCCAGAATTATCGAGCCCGAGTAACAGCACTCTTAGTTCCCTTTCTTTAGCTTTATTGTTTTTCAACAAAAACTAGATTATCAAAAAATTAAAGATAAAATAATGCTATGGTTAGTAAACTTGTATATGAGGGTCTAGCTGACATAAAAACAGGAACTTGTAAAACCTACCAACGTAAATTTTGAAAAAGCCAATCCCATGTTTACTGGCTATATCTAAAAATTTGTCCATATATATATATATATATATATTTATAAAAATAGGTTTAGGAAATGAAAAAGTGAATAAAAAAAGAAAAGGAAAGCTTATTTTAAAACGAAATGTTTCCATGCAGATATTCTATAAATTCAGGTACCACTTTTTTAAATATTTTTATGGTTCGATAAGGCCACGTATCTTTTTATTTTTTCTGTACCATACAATTATTAAAGTATAAGATATAGCATTAGTGTTTCCAGCCCTTTTCTATTTATATGGACTGCAGTTGATAACGTTGTTTCAAATGTTTTGAACAACAACACTAAATTTCAGAGTCTAATGCTATGATCTGGACTAATTTGAACTAAACATTTTTTGCACTGCCTTACAATTAGCCAATCACAACTAACGAGATGCGCGTAATTGCATTTCCTATTTGATCTCTTATTGTTAGCTACAATAAACACGTTACCGAGATGAAAAGTTTACCAAATATAAAATTATAGGTTGCTGAGTCAAAAGAAACGAACTAATGAATTTAACATCAAAGTGACATACATTTGAAAACACTACAGATTAGAGGTTACCAATTCGCTTATTTTTCGGATTAACAGTATTTATTTTAATGAACGTTATTTCTTGTGTATCATTGGCTCAACCGATAATCGTTTATCCTCGTCAGCTTTGATTTTGATTTCTTTGTTACTTATCAAAACTACAGTTGTGGTCAGGAATCTTCAGCCATCAAGAAAAATGTTAAAAGTAAATTGAAAAAGAAATATTTTGGATTCTAAACTTAATATAGAAATAAATATTCAATTTACTTTGATAACTTTTAAGCTAGTATTAAACTGTCCATTTGAAATTATCATTTATTGAGCCATTTGGATCACAAATTTTACAAACAGCAAGGAACTCTGACAAGTGTTAAGTTCCTTCTTTTGGTAGTATTGGAATTAGTTTTATATGACACAATGAATTTTGAACCAAATAGCATCGTCCAAAATCTTTGTTAAAATAAGAACAACCGGTTTACGTGAGAATTGAGTTTCTTTTCTCAACTTTATTTTCAGACAACTTGAATCTTCTATCGAGACTAATGCAATCTAAAAGCCACTATCATTCATCAATTCTTCTCATATAAATTTCAAACATTGTTATTTTGGTTAATTTGGCTAGTAAAATTTGTGTTTTTGAAGTCTACTTATAAAAGAAATTTAAATGGTATGTAAAATGAGAATGGAAGATTAAAAGACCCACAGTGCACCTGTCATTTCTGGATGATAGAAGTACGTGTGAGCAAACGAACCAACTATTGAAATTTACGATTGAGGTCACATGGTTAAAATCTATGGCATCAGGAAGATCATAAAAATGAAATGATCATCGAGAACATCAATTCCTAAAAGCGAGGGTTCCTGTTATCAGGAAATTCGAGGGGTCTCAATACAAAATATACAACTACTAGTGTTCTGCTGTCAGGTTCCAGTGGAAATGACGATACCCCGTTTGCTTTACTGATTCATACCATAATAGGTCTTACGTTCATAAATAAAAACAGCTAGCTTCCAGCTCAGTAACACTCTGATTTAAATCAGACGATAAGGGAAAATGAGTGCACAATTTCCCATGCCTCCCTACAAGTGTTTTGAGTTTCCACATAGAATCAGACTATTATACACTTTAGATGATAGTACTTAAGATGGTAATCTTAAACGTATAATATTGTAATTAAATCAAACCACTGTTTTTAAAAGATGAACCTCATGTTATAAGGAATGGAAAAATAACACAGGGAACTATTACCTAATTAGGTAATTTTGTGCATAGATAACTAACTCAATGGCAGTTTTCAGCTTCAAGTATCATCGGACTCTTTTTCTTTCCTAATCAGATCCATATTTGCTGGATTTTATTGGTTATGTGGAACTGTATTTAAATATCACTATTTCCCTTATAACCATTTGACTCTTTTACAGATTGTTTAACTTTTGAAATAAATTGCATTCACTAATCCAACTAACTAACTAGAATGATGATGCCAACATCACACCTGGAACAATTGTCTGAGACTTTAAAACTCTCTCCAATAACTATTACAATTTTATCAGTTATAATATTTATCGTTATTCCGATTACAATGTTATATAACAAGCAAGCATCGAAATCAAATTCAAAAACAGTTAATCTAAAAGCAATGACTAAATCATACACACCATTACCAATTAATATAGCACGTAATAAAGATCGTAAATACGGCGAATGGAAACCAGAAATTTTTGAATATCCACCAGTTGAAGAATTCAAAGGGTGGTCAATTAAAGATACAAAACCATTGCCATATCGTGCATTTAAACATACCTACTTTATTACTATGGGCATAAGATCAATGGATTTTAATAATTGGATTGAATTAGACAATGAATGGATGAAATATCACAATAGAAAATTGGAAAGAGTTAAAGAACGTGGTCATGAATTATATGGTACATCTGATGATACTTGGGATGCAGCAATTGAACTTTTAATGGAATTTAGAAACTATTTACCAACTAGATATCCTACATTATTTGAAAAAACTCCTAAAGGTATCGAAAATTTGGTGACGGGTGAAGTTTTCGAATTTGTTGATATTTTGAAAAAAGATTTCAAAATGGATCCAATGTTAATGGCAGCATTAATGACTCAAGATGATTTAGCAGTCTTACCTGAAGATGACAAAGGCCAATATATTTTAAAAGCTGGTGCAATTATGTTGGCTGGTTTTTGGAGATTGAGAGATAAATTAAATTTACCATTAAGTGCCATTCATACAACTGGTGATGTTCCAAAATATGAATCAAAATTACAAACTCCAATGGAAAAATTTTTCATTAGAGCCACTTGTGATAAACCTGTTGTTCGTAATAATTATTTTTTGCAGACTGATAGTGATTTGGCTTGGTCTCATTCAATTGGTGAAGAGGATAATGAAAAAGTTGGCTGGTATACAGCTTCACCTGCAACGGATATTAGTAAAGTTTATTATAGATCTGAGAGACAATCTGTTAGAAGACTGCCATTGACCGGTGCGATGGTTTTCACGATTCGAACATATTTCTTACCGATTACTGAAATGTGCAAAGAACCCTATGTTCCAAAAAGATTACTAGATGGCATATTAAGTTGGGATGAAGATGTTCAAAACTATAGAGGTTATGAAAAATTCAAAGATGTTTTACTACCTTATTTAGAAAAAAAGGCAAAGGAACAAGAAGAAGCAGGTTATACAGTTGAAACTGAAAAAAGTCAATATCCATATTAATACTATTTAACAATTACTCAGCTATATACTTTAATTACATTACAAGGAATTTTTTGTTTTTCGGCTTTTATTTTATTAAAAAAGTTTAAATTATTTAGAAAAAAAGAATTAAAAAATTCTAGGAAAATATATGAAATAACGATCCGTAAAAGAGACGATATAAAATAAGAATAGAAAATATATATATATGTATAAGAGAGTAAAAAAAACGGCAAAATAACTTCTCATAGGTGTTTAGAAAAGAACTGATGAGACTGAAAAAAAGTGCAAAAATATAAGCAAAAAGAAGATTGAACTGTGAATCGAAAAAAAAATTCTATATTATGTTTGAACAGTAACCCATTGATTAATTGATAATTTTTATCTTTATTTAAATTTTGTATTTTGGATATTGGATTTTTAGATTTTTCAAATATTTTTTTTTTTAATTTTTATAATTTATCTAATTGTCATAATATTCAACGTTCTTCTTAGCGTAATCCATGGCATCATTAACTTGATTATTATTTAAACCATGTCTAAATCTTAAATGTCTAGTTAATGCATCACATCGGCTAAAAGTTTTATTGCTTAAATAACCATTATTATTCACAGAAGAAGATTTTAATTTTTTAGAATTATGAGAATTGGCAACATTTGCATTCGAATTTTCAATCGAATAAGTTGTGGACCTATAGCTGCAATTATTAACAATTTCATTATTAGGCCCCATGTTATTTTTTCTTCTTAGATCATCCTCACAAAACATACATCTGTAAAATGATCTTTTTGAGGCATGGATAGTGTTCTGATGTCTAACTAAATCGTAAGGTCTTGAAAACTTCTTATTACAAGATCTGCCCGTTTTTGGATTTGCAATCGTGCAAACATGCTCCTCACTTTTAGAATCAAAGTTTGAAGTTGCCTTAACAACGGCGGATTTTGGTTTGCGTAATGAATTGTTTATTTGATTTGATGATGATCTTCTTCTTCTTGATTTATTGGCTTCAATTTGTTGTGTTGGGAAATCTGAAGGTGAACTTGAAGGAGAACCGGATGGAGATGTAATTGGAGTGTCCGAGATGGTTGGCTTCGAATTTAAAACCACACTTTCTTTTCTTTGATCAGAGGCTGGTGTGTATAGTTCATCAGAGTCCGTTATGTTTGACATTTCAAAATCATCTTCATCGTCATCATCATCAAAAACTGGGATGTCATTTGTAATTGCGCTTTCAAAAGAAGGACCGAAAGTAGATGAAGCATAATTTGCATTTATAATTGGAGATGCCGATAAATGGTTTGGAACTGTTAAAGAATAAATTGAATTTTCGTTTTCGTTTGAGTCAACATCTTTGAAGAAATAGTTTTCATCATCGTTTTCATCATCAAAACTCGATTCGCTGCTTAAGTCATCTAAATCCATTTCCATATCATCCAATTTATTTTGAAATTCCATATCGTCATCGTCTTCTTCATCATCCGAGAATTCATCATACAAAACATCATTCGCTTTGAAAATGTTTAGTTCATTTGATTGGGGAAAATTTTTACCTGCAAGTTCAAATTGAAGTAACTCGGGTATAAATTGGGGGTCTTGCTGATCATCATAAATCATATAGTTATCTTGTGGGACCATTAAAATATCGTCATTTATGCTGTCATAGTTTTTATGTGTTTCTTGGGGATTCACGATAACCTTGTTTTGATGATTATTAGCTTGCTTTGTTTGCTGAGCACCTTCCTGTTGTTGCTGTTGCTGTTGCTGTTGGAGTAGATTTCCTGATGTTTCGGGTATACTATCAAAACTATTTCCACTATTCTGACTATTTGCTCTATTACTATGTGTATAATCGTAGGATAATAAATCATCCGACAATGTTGAATTGGCAAAAAGGTTCGGATTACCATATGAGTTATAAATATTGTCCAAATTTCCCGAAGGCTCTGTTGTTTCATAAAAATTGTTCTGGTGTTGCTGTTGGATTTCTTGTTCCATTTCGATTATTTTTTGTAGTGAATCGTTGGAATTATTTGGAAGAGACATAAATGGAAGAGACTCATGTGAAGCAGGTAGCGTGATGGAACTAGGATGAGATATTGTTGAAGGGTCTATTGATCCAGACACCGTCGTTGTAGTCGTGGTTGTACCTAGGTTGTTAACAACTGAAGGAGAGTATAACTCGTCTTCCATTATATCAGTTAAAGTACGTTTGAGTGTAGAAGCCATCTTTGATGTAGTCGTTGTTGTTTCGGTGAAGAAAAGAGGTAAACTGGGAAAAGGGGAAAAAAGAGGTTATTAATATTTATTATTAATCACACAGAGCAATTGTGAATAATTTTATGCCTGGACACGACTAACAGCGAAATAGCTGATGTCGTTTTTAACACGAATTTTACATTACTTGTTATTATTAATTCGCTATTATTAGCAGTAATAGTTATTGTTTTAAGTGTATGTACTTGCATCTATTTTTCTGTATCTTAATATGTCTTACGTATATCCGTTGGCTTACTTCTATTATTTCCGAGCTCCGAAGTGTTAGAGAAAATTGAGTCATTTGATTATTTGATCTTTGATCATTGGTATTCAGGCAATAAGCCTCTTTTGGTATAATATATACCGAAATAATCATATACAGGCTGAACTGATGACTTGTCATATTTGTCATTTGTCATACTTACTTCTGTCTTCATATGCGATAACGGATTTAACGTTACAGAATTTTCTAGAAAATAGACCCGGTTTATTGACACGTGATTATAAAATGGCAGACACTGCCGAACTTTATCTACCTCGATGCTTACATAATCAAGAATGAACACAATTTTTTTTTCTTTAGGTATACACTCATCGAGAAATATAATAAACATTATTATGTTAAGATATACACCAGTTGACAATTGAATTCTAGCGATTTTTTTAATTATGCCTATTCGTAAAAATTTCCCTGTTTCTGTAAACCATCCTGCAGAACAGTTATCTAAGTTGATTCCTGAAGATATTAAACAACAATTACTCAAAACACCAAAAAAATTATTAATTGAAGATCAAGTTTATCAAACCAAATTAAACCTACTAAGAAATAATTTCAAGTATTGTTACATTGTTCAATGGTTATATTTACTGAAACATGTTATTAAATTAAGTGATGCTTTTGATGTGGAAAATTTTGAAGAAGAAATTCTAGGTATTGCTCCTCCAATTTTTTTGAACAACTTTAAAACTAAACTAATTCAGCATTTAAAGAATCAAAAAATGCAAAATATTGATGATGAGTTCGATTTCTTTGTTGATGAGATTTATAAGGATAATTTTAATGAAAGTGAAAACGTTGATAATGTCGATTATAATGAAGATGAAAGGGATCAACCAATGATTGAATATTCAAAATTATCTTTGATTGAACAAATCCAAGTAATCTATAACTTATTATTATTATCAAATAAAAAGGGTGGTGAAAATTTCAGAAGAAATGTTGATAAATATGAAAAAGCCCAGGAAGATTTAAGATTAAATCCTGTATGTGAATTCAATTACGATAATATTAGTGAACAGTATCTAGTTTTACAAGATGCTAGAGTTTATCTCAGAAAATTTGAATATCCGGAAATGATTATACCAAAAAAACTCTCAGATTATAATAATGTTATTAATGACCCTTATTTCCATTTCATGAATTTTGAACCAAAATTAATCCATTGGGAATGTTTAACTGTTGGAATTTATAAGTTTGACGAATACGTTGATAATCTAAAAAAGTCTTTTGGTAAGAAGACCTCTTCAAAAGAGTATAAAATTGGCTCAAGCTTACAACTTTTTACAGACTTTATCATTCAGCATGATTTAAAAAAGAGAAAACAAAGTTTACAAAGAAAAAGAGAGATTGAAATGCAATCTTTAATGGCTAATAGAAAAAGATCTTCAAGATTAGAAGAAAAAGAAAAACGTAAAAGAGAAGAAGATGAACTAAGAAGGTTGGAGTTGATAAAATTAAAGGAACAATCTGCTGAGTTAAGGGCGGCTAAAAGATTAAAATTAAAAGAAGGTATGTACAATTCGTCCACATCAATAGATTCGACAACCATAGAAACCAGAGAAGACAGATTGAAGAAAAGACAAGAAAACTTATCAAATAAAAATAATAATCAAGAACATTGGAAATTTGATTGTGTCTGTGGTGTTGAAGGTGAAGATTATGATGATGGATCTGTTATGATTAGTTGTGAGTCCTGTGATCGCTGGAATCATTTGAATTGCCAGCCTGAATATATTCAGAAATCCATTAATTCTAAACAAGATGGCTTTAAATTTAATTGTTCAAGTTGTAGAAGTAACTATAACGGAGCTATCAAGAATAATAGCATAGAATTTGAAGCTCCTCAGACAGCCGCTATTGGAGATGGAACTCAAACTGAGGAAGGAAAAATTATTCAAAATGAAACAGAAAATGAATATAAAGTGCAAGAAAAAAATACAGAACCTGGTCTTGCATCTATTCAATTTAGAACTGAAGAGAAATCGATTGTCTCAATACCAGATGAGAAACCAATTGCTACTCCTGTTGCGATTACGTCAACGACACATGCTGTTGCTCCTGAGAATATCATATCCGCTGCATCAGATAATTCTCTTACTTCCACCACAGCAGATAATGCCGCTAAGAATATTACGTCTACCACAGCAGATAATGCTCCAACGTCTAATGTTACCACAACATCATCTATTATTCCAAATACTTTAAATTCTGTGACTACACCGGTGTCTGACATTTCTCCTACTATTTCGACAAATTCACCAAAAAGTGACGAAAAAATCTCTGTGCAACTGTCGCAAGTTATGTAGAAAAAAAAAATAATTTCTTTCTCCTATTATGTATTTAGCTTTAAATTTTATTAAGGTATTACTTAAAAACTATAAAAACTATAAAAAAATTGAAAATTACCAGTATAAAATTATAAAATTATAAAATTATAAAATACATGACAAAATAAATTAACGCAACTAAAGAATCATTGGTTATTAAATCCTGTCGCTTCGTGAATAATAACCTTCTAAAGCAACAGTTGGTGGAGTCTTTTTAAATAATCCCTGGGTCTTACCCTTTCTAAAATTTCCTAAAGTTTTTGTTAACAATTCAGTTGGGGTTATATGGTTCAAAGAAACTGATTTTGTATCATAATTCATGTTAATCTCTGGCTCTTTAGTAATCTCATAATTAATAAAATTATACCAAAATTCATCAAAATCAGTACTGGATAATCTACTTGGTTTGGTTGATTTTAAATATTTATACAATTCATCCAACGTTAATTCTTTACCTTTCCTTTTATGTAATAGAGATAATGTATATTCTGATAGGTATTTCATTTTTTCTTCTCTTAGTGTATCATAAACACAAATTTCCAAATTTGGTATTAAGCCAAAAAATGAATAAATTGGTCTTTCCACAGTATATCCGTAATCACAAAGAATTTCTGAATTTGGTTTACATTGAGCATATTCGGGACATTGTGTACATGAAACTTCTAATTTGTTAGCCATATAATTTTCAATATTATTAACATATGGTTTAATAAAAGAAATTTGATTTTTTAAGCTATCTGGTATTCTATCATAAAAATTCAAATTCGGAGTCTCTCTTTGAGTACCACAGTAGCCAATATTTAATTTCATCTCCCTAAGACATAATAATGTAAAAGAAGAAAAAAATAGAGCAATCAGCAGAACAACTTTAAATAAACCAAAAGCAGATAAAAAAGCTGTTTCATTTTTTGAAAATAATTCTTTATTGACTTCAACCTCCTGGCGTTCCTCTTTGATATCTGAATTTTCTTCTGCTTTTTCTTCTTCTTCTTCTTCTTCTTCTTCTTCTTCCTCCTCTTCTTCTTCTTCTTCTTCTTCTTCTTCTTCTTCAGTATCTTCATCTTCATATTCCGTAGAAATTTCAGTGCAAACTTTCTCTTCAACAGTCTCAATTACCCTCTCAACTATTTCATTGTCTGAACTGTCTGAAGACATAATTAGACTATGTTGTAAAGTGTCACCTGAATAGTCCATATCTATCTTCTTTGTTGGGCCAGTCAAATTAATAAATTCTTCGGTTTTTTTGTCATTCAAAATATCAAGAGGAATATAATGATCCACATCCTTATTTTCAGGCACAACAAGTTCATTAGTAATTATTTTGACTTTTTCCTCTTCTAAGGCTTGGGTATTATATTGAATCGACTCTTTCACATGGATATCTTGATATGACGATTCAGCTTGCGGAGCATCATCTATTATTTGAGAAACATTGATTTCAGAAGTATTGATATTACTACTATTATTCTTCCTTGATTTAGATTTCTTAATTTTCCCAGAGGGAACAGATTTCTTGAAATTTTCCAAAATTTTTTTGGATGGACTGGCTTTTATAGGAGTTGGGATTAATTTGATTGGAGTTTCTTCAAATGAAAAATTAAAAATATTATCGTTTTCATTTTTATCAACATCAAATTTTTCAAACGATAAGAAAGATTTGCCTTGCTTTTTTATAGGATTTGGTGAAACAGATTTATCTGATAATTCTGTATTATTGGGAGATGCTTTGCTTCGTTTAAGAACTCTTTTCTGTTTCTTTGGTGTTTCAAGTTGTTCTGAGCTACGTTTAGCAGGAACTATACTGGAGCCGCTAAAGTTTTCATCCGGAATTAATTCTTCAGCTGGAGGAGAACTGGATTTGGATTTGGATTTGGATTTGGATCTTGATCTCGATTTAGATTTGGTATTTTCTGACGTTTTGTTAAAACCCATATTTATTATGCCTTCATCAGATGCAGTACCTTGATAATTTTTTAATATCTTTTTTGCTTTTGGTTTAACTTTCTCTTCAAATAGTTGAACTAAAAGTGATTTATTGGCAGAAGATGGATATTCCACATTGTGATCCAACAAAATTGATCTTAAATTTGGAATTGTAAGCTTGTTGATATTAAAATTAGGTTTTAAATACTCTTCTGGATCCATTATTATCGCGTGGGTGTATAATTGGTAACAATATAGTAGTACACTATAATTGCAGAAACAATTTGTCATGTAAACATCAAAAAAAAATATCGTTTGTTTGTTTTCATTTGCCTGTTTTGTCGTTGTTTCAATTAATTATGTGGCTGATGCATATTTAGTGACACGCAAGTTGACTTTGACAGTTATGTTTGTTTTCACACGACTAACGAGAGAATAAAAAATTTTCAATTTCTGGTAGATTTTAAGCTTGAAACATTAAACTGTACACAATTTATCAGTATATTTGAATTAAAATACAGAGCACTCAATGTCTGATCAACAAAAACAGGGCCATCAACAATTCAATCCAAATGATTTGGCACAAGGCATGCAAAATGTCAACTTAAATGGACAAGCAAAGTTTGACCCTAATGCTGCTAATGCTTTTGTTCCAAACATGAACTTTCAAAATTTTGTTCCACAGCAACAGTTCATTCCCCAACAACAATCTCAAGGTTATAACCAATATAACAACAACAACAATTATAACAACTACAACTACAACCAAAACTACAATAATCACAACAACTATAGTAATAGAGGCGGTAATAATAGAGGTAGAGGCGGTTATAACAATTACAATGATAATTATAGCAACAATTATAACAATGACAACAATAACTATGATTATCAGCAAGTCGATAGTTCTGCTCCCCAGCAAATGTCTCTTGAAGATTATCAAAAGCAGCAAGAAGAAAAACTAAAAACAGCTCCTAAAAGAACTTTGAAATTGAACTTAAAATCCAGTACTGTTAAAGTTGCTACTAAAAAAGTTGAAAAGAAAGAAGAATCAAAGAAGGAAGAACCTAAAAAGGAAGGACTTGAAAAGGCTGAAATTAAAGAGGAAGCTCCACAAAAGGAAGAATCCAAGGATGAAGAACCAAAAAAGGAATCAACTCCAAAACCTGAAGAAGCTCCAAAATCAAATGATTCGAAAGACGTTAATTCTCCAGTTGCTGTTGATAGTGTTTCCAAAGAAATTGAAGATCAAGTTGATCCAGCTGTTGTTAATGATATGTTTGGTGGTAAAGATCACGTCTCAATCATTTTCATGGGTCACGTTGATGCTGGTAAATCTACCATGGGTGGTAATCTTTTATTTTTAACAGGTGCTGTTGATAAGCGTACTGTTGAAAAATATGAAAGAGAAGCCAAGGATGCTGGTAGACAAGGTTGGTATTTATCATGGATTATGGATACTAACAAAGAAGAAAGATCAGATGGTAAAACTATTGAAGTTGGTAAGTCGTACTTCGAAACTGATAAAAGACGTTATACAATTTTAGATGCACCAGGACATAAATTATATGTTTCTGAAATGATTGGTGGTGCTTCTCAAGCTGATGTCGGTATTTTGGTTATTTCTGCCAGAAAGGGTGAATATGAAGCTGGTTTCGAAAGAGGTGGCCAATCTAGAGAACATGCCATTTTGGCTAAGACTCAAGGTGTTAATAAATTGATTGTGGTTATCAACAAAATGGATGATCCAACAGTTGCGTGGTCTGAGGAAAGATATAACGAATGTACTGCTAAATTATCACAGTTCTTGAGAGGAGTTGGTTATCAAAAGGATGATGTTACTTTCATGCCAGTTTCAGGTTATACCGGTGAAGGTTTGAAAGATAGAATTAAAAAAGAGAATTGTTCATGGTACACTGGTCCATCCTTGCTAGAATACCTGGATGCTATGCCTTTAGATGCAAGAAAAATTAATGAACCATTTATGCTACCAATTTCCGGTAAAATGAAAGACCTAGGTACTGTTGTCGAAGGTAAAATTGAATCTGGTCATCTTAAAAAGGGACAAAGTTTATTACTCATGCCAAACAAAGTCTCCGTTGAAGTTTTGACCATTTATAACGAAACTGAAGCTGAGGCTGATGCTGCTTACTGTGGTGAACAAGTTAGACTTAGATTAAAAAACGTTGAAGAAGAAGATGTTTCTACGGGTTACGTTTTAACTTCAACTCTTCACCCAGTTCATACTGTTACTAGATTCGAAGCTCAAGTCGCCATTGTTGAATTGAAATCAATTTTATCATCTGGTTTCTCTTGTGTTATGCACGTGCATACTGCTATTGAAGAAGTGAATTTTGTTCAACTGCTACATAAATTAGAAAAAGGTACCAACAGAAAATCTAAGAAACCTCCCGCATTTGCCAAGCAAGGTATGAAAATTATCGCTGTTTTGGAAACAACTGAACCTGTTTGTCTCGAAAGTTATGAAGATTACCCACAATTAGGTAGATTCACCCTCAGAGATCAAGGTCAAACTATTGCCATTGGTAAAGTTACTAAGCTATTGAATTAAGTTGGGACTATAATTTTATAAAATAATGTTTAAGTGTTCTTTCCTTTATATATTTTTTATAGTATCATGCTGAGTTTTTCCAATAGTTTTCGAATTATAGAAGTAAAAAAAAAACTTCACATCCAACAAAAAGTTACTGGACAGATATCAAAAAAATATGCCGCTCCCAGGAATCGAACTTGGGTTTCATCGGCCACAACGATGTGTACTAACCACTATACTAGAACGGCTTTGGTTGTTCTATCAAGTTTCGTACTTTAGTTGTTGAATTGATAAATTCTTATATAATTTTATCGTAAAGATTTGATAAAAGTTAAAGTTTATCAAAGGACGGGTTAGCCAACCTGGATATCTTCTACCTTAGGCACAGCTATGAAATAACTAGTACAGGTAGACGTGCCACGGGACATCCCCCCTAGCCTCAGTTAAGAGGTCTTAAACCGTTAATTGTGAAAATTATGTTATAATTTAAGGGTAATAATAGCAAATGTTTGTGTCACAACATAAAATGAAACACTAGAGTGGTTTCAGCTTATCTGAAACATTAAAGTGGTTTCATCTTATCTAAAACATTAATCTATCAAAAAGCTTATGTTTCATGTTTATTATCAATTATTGTGTCAAAATCTTTGTCTATAAGAATAAGTAAATTCCATTCTACTTGTTCTAATATATGTATATCTTTTATAGTTTCTTTTAAGAGAATTAATTAATCAATTACAATATAGATTAGTTGAGTAATAACTATGAGTATAGACCCAGTTTGATATATTAAGTTATATTGAACACCAACAATTAGATCTTAGGAATAAAACACTAGTGAAAACATCCTAATCATCATATGTTGGAAGTAGATGATTACAAATAACACTACACCCTACTGGAGGAGGTGTGGGATTTCAATATAAAATTCTTAATGTTCCAATAATTAAAACAAGTAGCAAATCAACACAAGCCTTTACGCTAAAATTAAATAAGGATTTATCAAATCAATAACTAAAGCATGAAACTTTATAAGTGTTAAAACGGTTCTGGAGGAAATAAATAAGAAGTTCTCTTGACTTCTTTTTGTTTTCTATTTTGTTTTTTATAAAAAGTTCTATATGAAATTAGAAAATATCCGAGGATGAAATGTTTTTCAGAGTTCGAGGTTCGAAGTTCGAAGTTCAAAACTCGACGTTCGACGTTCGGCGTCGGAACAGTTCCTTGATATATTTCGGAGTTTCACTGACTCCGTTAGAGTCACGTGAACGGCTTATCAAAGAATCAAAGTCACGGAGAAGTGACCTCGTCTGGGTTCGTTACAAGCGTTGTAAACTAATATGTTCTTGGATTATCACGTGTCGTATTAATTAATGATTTCTTAATTATATATTTATTAAAAGGTATTTTTTATAACTATAAAATATGTAAAGCGAAAGGTGATTCTTTTAAAATGTTTATTTCTAACGTTCATGTTAGAGAATTTGTCTTCCTTTTTATGTTACTTTGTTTCATCATTATTATTGGATATGATCATTCAATTAATTCATCTAGATGAGGAGATAGCAAAGATCATGATAATCTCCTTAAAGTATTAGTAAATTGACGAAGGGGTTAATCCATTAATCCGGAGAAATACTATTAGTGAATTTCGGTTTCTTACATCACTCCCCTTCCTGTAAAACATCGTCCCGATGTTCAAGTTGAACTATCATCTTAGCATTCTGTAATAAAGTTTTTCTTAGTTTCTTTAGAACATTTGTTACATGTTGTATATGTTCATCCATATTTTTAGAGTAAATAATAATATCATCTAAATAGACTTGAACAAATTCACCAATATATTCTTGTAATATATCGTTCATCATTCTTTGAAAAGTACTAGGAGCGTTAGTTAAACCAAAAGGC
>PPNM03000079.1:0-34270 GCA_003707275.3 Kregervanrija fluxuum | reverse complement strand
TGAAGTAATTGCAGGAATCGAAAACAACGAATCCAATCATGCTATTTTTCTATTTGTCAGGTTACCTTTAGTCTTCAACAATTCAAGTTCTATACATGCGTATAATTTTGATTTTTTTTTTCTCGTTTTAATATTTATTACTTTAAAAGAATGTTATCATCCTTAAATAGGTACCTTAGTATATTTACTGGTTGACTATATTATGGTATCGTAGCTGACAAAATCAAAATTTTTGGAGATTTTCACAAACATAAAGTAAAATGAGTTCATTATCCATATTGGTTGTTGCTTTTCTATATTTTTGGCTGGACGTGAGTTTTGTTCCCACCCATCTCAATAAGTCAACAAACGGAAGGAAAAAATTCCCAATATAGTTATTTTGCCGTATTTTTTTTTTCCATCGAAGAGGAAAAAATCATTTTGTTTCTAAATAATTCCAGTATTCCTGAGGATATTACACAATGATTTTATGTTAACAAGTTGAGGCGCAACCAATTTATTTGCTATCTAAATAGGAACCATTAATTTACATAATGTGCCTTTCATAATAACTTAGAACTTTCAGGGAGAAAGATGGTTACTGATTATTCGATGTTTCATGAGTTTACATTAATTTATCATAAAAACCTTATACATTTCCGCAATATTTTTGGTAACAAAAAAAATTATATTCAACTCAGCTGTTGTATAACTAGCTCTAAAACTCTGCCCATTCCACCTAACAATCCATCAATTTCTTCTATATATTCTTCTCTAATAGCCTTTGAAACTTCTTTATTTTCAAATTCAGTGTTATTATTTTCAAAATCCTCTACATCAAATTCTGTAATTTTTCTAATACTGCTATTGGATAGATCCAAAAGTTTTCTTAATTTTTTACCCGGAGATTCACTTGCTCCAAAATTTTCTTCAATATTGCTATTAGAACCTTCAAAGTCTGGATGACCAGCTTCTTCCAATAATCCATCTGTGAGAGTAACATCACCTTGTTGTGAGCTATATAGTGGTGCTGTTTGTACAGAATTAATATTCGAATGTATTATTCCATGATATGTAGAATCATTTGAGCTAGTTGTGGTAGCAGAAGATTTACGACCATTAGTGGCACTTATTCCTAGACTATTGCTTAGCTGTGGAACAGTAGTGGGCTGCGCTAAATTTAAGTTAGTATTTGAGCCACCATTAGTAGCATTCAGATTTGCTGATGAACTAGTTCTTTCAATCTGAGAGTTATTACTATTTAAATTCGACTGTGCATTTTCAAAAAGTTTTTGCGAATCAAATTTATCAATTGTTGATCTTTCAGGGGATACCAATCCTAGAAATGGATTCAATGATTTTTCTGAAAATGGATTGATTGGTTTCTCTGTTACTGGGGTCATAGACATCGGCATATTGGATGCGATATTAATATTAACACCAAATTGGTTTCTTTCCGTGGAATTATTATTATTAATATTATGATTATCGCTTAAAATTGTACTGGTACTGACATTAAGTGACTGTTTCAGATTCAGCCCAAGAGTTTGACCTATGTCATTGCTATTAACCATTGCCGATGCTGATATAGGAACGGGCATTTGAATACGAATTTGTGTCCTAGATCTATTTAATGTATTTGAATTTGGATTTATTTGGAAATGCTTTTCATAATATTCTTGGTTTGAAGCCGGAGGAGCAGTTTGTGGGCCATTGGAAATCGGCATTGTATTGGGTGGGATTATTAAACTACCTAATGGTTTATTTGGTTTGTTATTATTATTCAGTGGTTGTAATAAAGGCTGTGCGGTATTTGCTGGTAACGGTTTCATTTGTAGAGGACTCGAAGGATGCCTCGACGGAGAATGCAAAGTACCGCTATTGGCTTGTTGCTCTATATGTTTTTTAGGAGATGGTGTACGACGACCCAGACTAACTGTGGGTCTTCTATTTGGTAAAGTATCATTAACAACATTATTGTTTTGTAATGGCAAATGACTTGTAGATGTAGCTGCACTAACAGTGGCTGATCTAGATCTTTGTTTTTCCATTTCTTGGATTTGATTTTCAATTAGAGCCATATTCGGAATTTCAATTGGAATTAATGGAGATGAGTTGCTATTTGCCAACACTGTAGATCTAATTGGTGCAGAAGGAATTGAATCTTGTGCTTGAACGGATGGCATATTAATTATCGATTCATCTGAATCTTCTTCATCCACATTTTGAAAAAGCTGTAAAAGTGATTTTGGAGCTTCCTTATTAATGGTTGTATCAAGTTGAGAATTAATGTTTGTAACACCCGCTGTTGCAGTCATTGTATTGCCCATTGTCGATCCACCTACAAATGTTCTGTGATAAGGTGAAGTTGTCATATCTCTATAATGATGGGTATACTTATTAAAAGTATCATGAAAATCATTATGATCATCAACTTCATCCATATCAATAGCGTTATCGACAATATACTCCGCAGATTTTAAAGAATCAAAATCCCACTTGATATCATAATTTTCGGTTTCATCCATATTATGAATATTTTCGGAATCATCATCTAAATAAAGAGTTTCTCTCGATGATTTCTTATCTCTCCATAGTAGATATCTGCCAATAACTTCTTTTAGAGTGATATTTGTTAGCTGTTTATAATTTTTAATAAATTTAGCTTTTAACAATTCTTCAGCACTTGGTCTCATATCTGGCTTTTCCTCCAAACACATGGCAATAATTTCTTTCATCAAACCACTATACTGTCTACCTTCTAAACGAGGTGGCTCATGTTGGGTAATAAACTGCATAGCTCTCATTGCATCTTTATCACTATAAGGAGGGTTACCAGTCGCCATTTCGTAGATCGTAATACCCGTCGACCAAATATCAGCCTTCACATTGTAAGTTGCACCTTCTGTGATAACTTCAGGAGCCATCCAGTATGGGGTACCGGCCATTGTTGTTCTTTTCAAAGCAGTTGCAGTTAATTGTGCGGCAACACCAAAATCACAAAGTTGAACTTTACCCTCTTTACTAATTAAAATATTTGCAGCTTTGATATCTCTATGAATCACACCATGATTATGAATGAATTGTAAGGCAATAAAAATCTCTCTTGTAATAATGGAAATATATTTTTCTTCCAACGGACCTGGCCTTAGTAACGTTCTAACAGAACCGCCAGCACAATAATCCATAATAATCCAAAGTTTATGGCCATTCAGGTATGATCCATAATAATGTGTGACATTTGGCACTGATTTAAGCTGTGATAGGAATTGAATTTCTTGTTGAACATCTTTGACTTCATCTTCTTCTGTGTCTAGATTCAAGATTTTGATAGCAACAAGATGTTTGGTTTCCAAATTGATGGCTTTGTGCACAGTACCAAACTTACCTCTACCAATAATCTCCAGTCTCTTATAGAGATGAGTGACGGATTTTTTGGATGACATAGATATGGATTGATCACTAATCGAGGCAAATAGATTATTAGAAACCCAAATCATCATCAAACATGGAACTTTCCCCCTGTGAAAAGAAATAAAACAATTACATCCGTGCACCAAGAAAAATTTTTGTCGACGAAATTGTCAAATTTAAAATTCAGTTAATGATAATATGACGGCTGTTTCTTTTTTAAGAATATATATAATCAATCCAACAGTGAACTCACCAACAATGTTTAAGGGTATATCCGGATCACCAGATCTAGCCAGACTGTTTAAAACTACGAAGATTGCTCAACTTCAAAATAAGATGGGTGATTTGACTCTCAATGCCAATGGAGCATTCCCAACCCATCAAATTATTGAAGCTCCAGCTTCTTCTTTTTCAAGAAGGGATTTTGGTTTAAAGATGAGAATTCCCAAGAAAATTAAAACCAGAAGAATCATCGTCAATGATTTGGATAACAAATATGGCTTACCTGATTTTGAACCATTGAATGGTCATTATTTTAGAAAATTAAGATTCAAAGAATTTGGTATCCCCGTTAAAACTAGAGATTCATCATCTTTTGCCTCATCAACTCCAAGTCACAATACTCTATTCCCAAGTTCAGCTGAAAATGCAACGGTTAACACATTATCTGCTGCTTTAGGTATACCAGTTCAGTCTTTAAAATCAAAAGATTTTCAAAAAATTGTCGCACCAAGATTAAAGGAATTAAGGAGACCATTTATGAAATGGTTAGCATTAAAGTACCCAGAAAGATTATTGAATGCTGATTTATATCAAGAACTAATTGAATTCGTCAAAGAAACACAACCGAAATTACAATTTTCTTCAGATCCAAATGCAATCCCATCAACTTACGCAAATAAATTATCAGGTACTGCAGGTTTAGGATATAATTTACAGGGTAGATTATTTCAAACTCCGAATGGCCCACAGTTGGCTAAAGTTCAAGAATCTAGATCTCTTGGTCAAAAACGTATTGATTACAATTTCGCAGTCGGTGGTTTCGTTGGCTCGGGTAACGCTTCTCAAGCTCAATACAAATTTTTAGATCAATTGATGTCACAGCATACTCCTGTGAGAGGTGATAAATTTGCAAGAGAATTTAAAATCCCAATCACCGTTGATAACGCTACTATTGATCTAGATAAGAAGAGATTATCTGTTAGAGTTACCCCAGTTTCTGTTTTGAAAACCTTTAAATCCAATAGAAGCTCGATCTCTTCCACTAGCAATTCCCTTTCTGCCAAGAATCATATTCCTGGTAGCGATAAAGATACAGGTGTTGTGTTGGGTAATTTACTAAGTTTGTTAGGGGATGTTAGCAAAAAGAGAAAATCTCCAAAATAATTACAATATATTTAAAACTTGTAAATATATATAGCTTATAAAGCTATTCTATAATAAACTCAAAATATTATTTATTACTATGTACAAATAATTATAATTTATAGATAAAACAGTTTCCCCCTTATGTGTCTCTAATTGACAGTTTTTGAAATCAACAAAGCTGTCGCAACAGAAACATTCAACGAATCAACAGATTCATCGATTGATTCTCTACCGGTATCCAAGGCCACAACATAATCAGATCTATTAATCAAATTAGTTCTGATACCAGTACCTTCTGAACCGACAACTAAAACAACGGGCCCTTGCTCTAGTATTTTGCATAAGTGATCTTCTTGCAACACCATACCTTTTTTTTTACCGGTTAAATCTGCTGGAGCAATAGCAGAGACAAAACACCATCCATTTTCTCTACTTTTCTCAAAGAACTTCATAGGTTTATCGGTAGTAAATAATTTTAAAAATTCCATTGAGCCAGCACTAGTTTTGGAAACAACAGGAGTTAGTGGCGCACAGTTACGTTCACTAAAAACAATAAAATTAACACCAAGGAAGTATGCTGATCTCAAAATTGCACCAACATTATGAGGATCTGAAATTTCGTCTAAATATAGTCCTAATGGGTATCTTTGTTTACTTGTATCCATGCGTATCTCGTCTTCAAATCTATAACCTAAACCATCTCTTTCAACATTAAATGATTCTTTACTAAATTCACCTGATAGAGAATGTATTGAATCAGTTTGCAAAGGTTTACATTCTAAAACAATACCATTATGAACAGCATTGTTAGTCATTTGGTTTAACTCTTGTTTACTAACATTTTTCACATTAATTCCACGGTCTTTTGCCAAAGATAAAATTTTATTTGCTTTAACAGTATCTTTGGTATTATGAATATATAAATTACCAAAAAAAGTCCTCTTATTAGAATTCAAAGTAGCTAAAACTGCATTTGTACCATAGAGATAATCGATCATTGGCTCTAATTTCAACTTATGTAATGTTTCTTTCAACGGTCTTCTTGGTTTATCATCATCAACCTGTGCTCTTCTTCTTCTTCTTGGGTTTTCTTCTTCGTATCTTCTTTGTAACACATGATGATGAGCATGTTTACGTTTAAACCATGACTCCTTATCTTCAGAATCTCTTTCCCATGCTTTTTTTTTGATTATCATCGGCATGTTTCTATCAAACTTCACAGATCTATCTGATTCCAAAAATGAGGTCTTGAATGGAGCTTTCGGCCCATTAGAATTAAATACAACGGCTCCAGAACAAAAGTGTCTCCTTGTAACCAGTGATAGTATTCTGTGTGTATTCATTGCTTATCTATTAAAATATTTTCAAAGGTAATTGATACCTTGAAAATTTTTTCAAAAAACCTAACCATGTTTTACGCGGCAAAAATACTTTTGAAGCCTGATGAAGAGATGTTGTTTGTTACAAATAAGTGTAACAAGAACGTGTTTTTTGTCTATGAAATTTTTTGACTCAACCCAGTCATGGTTTAAAAAAATAAAAATGAATTACATGGGCAAAAATGTTTTCTATTTTAGCCATATTGGAAGAGGAATATACAGTGATATCGAGACAAGACTAATACCCTACTACATATCGGACCTCAAAGATGGATTGACATACCGGACTATACCATCCACAATATTCATTTTTTTTACAAACTTATTGCCAGCAATTGCTTTTGCTCAAGATATGTTTGACCATACACATAATTCATATGGGGTAAACGAAATTTTACTATCATCAGCTATGGGTGGTATTGTATTCGGACTATTATCCGGATCACCACTATGTATCGTCGGTGTTACAGGCCCCGTGTCAATTTTTAATTACACAGTTTACGAGTTAATTGTTCCTCAAGGGATACCATACTTTCCATTTATGTGCTGGGTCTGTCTATGGTCTATGGGTTTCCATTTCATCGTCGCTTTAACCAATTTAACAAATTTTATGAGATATGTGACAAAGTATTCTTGCGACGTATTTGGTTTTTTTATTAATATCGTTTATATTCAAAAAGGAATCCAGGTTTTAACCCATCAGTTTGAACTTACAGATAAGGCTGGTGGATTCGCATCAATTGTGGTTGCCTTGGTCATGGGACTTTTTGGCGTTTCTGCCCAATTCTTTGGATCAAAATCACATTATGTGGATCCAAAGATCAGAACATTTTTTCTGGACTATAGTACTCCCTTATGTGTTGTGTTTTTTACTGGCTTTATTCATTTTGGAGGTCATCTCAATAATGTGGATTTTCCTAAATTGCCGATCACTCGTTCTTTTCACCCCACGGATACTTTAAATCGCCAAGATGACTGGTTCATTAGGTTTTGGGAAGGAGTAACAGTTAGTAACGTTTTTCTTGCAATACCGTTTGCCATATTATTGACGGCATTATTTTATTTTGATCATAATATATCCTCATTGATTTGTCAATCGTCCGAATTTCCATTAAAGAAACCGTCTTCATTCCATTATGATTTTTTTTTGCTTGGAATAACTACCGGTGTTTCTGGTTTATTAGGAATTCCGGCACCAAATGGTCTTATTCCACAAGCGCCATTGCACACTAAATCGCTTTGTATCTACGAGCATAATTATTCTACAGGTAAAAACAAAATAATTAGAGTTGTCGAACAACGTGTTACTAACTTGCTACAAGGATTAATGATATTAGGAATGATGACCAGACCGCTATTAATAGTATTAGGGGAAATTCCGCAGTGTGTTCTTGCTGGGTTATTTTGGGTCATGGCAATTCCAACCATAGATGGTAGCGATATAATGAATAGATTAAGATTTTTATTTACCGATCGGAAAAGTTTGGATTCAATGTGGGAGCATGGCAGGTTAGGCCAATTTAAAGAGAATTATTTTAAGGTAGATAGAAAATGGTTTGTTTTATATCTTTTTTTTGAATTGATTGCATTTGGAGGCGAACTTGCAATCACTTGTACTAGAGGTGCAATTGGATTTCCCGGTGTGTTGTTCTTATTTATGGGAGTGGCATATTGGTTATTTCCATTGATTTTTCCTAAAGACCAATTAAAATTATTAGATAGTCAGGCTGCGGATGATTTAATTTTACAGAGTTTGGGGTTAAATAAAAAGTGTAGAGCAACCACTAACGCCCAAGAATGTGAATTAGAAGAAATATGAAGATTTTAATGGCTTGATAGTTTTAGTATTTTGTCTGCTTAGCTAGAAACTATTTATTAGCACTCTATATATATGAGAAGTTTAAAATGGATGTTAAAAAAAAACATACAGAAAGTTTCGTTAAATCAAAATAAACTTAAAAAGTAATATCCGCAGCATGTGGTAGAGGTGGTGGGGTGCCACTATCAATATCTTGTGGATTTTGTTGCTGATAATGTTGTTCAATTTGCTGATCTTGATGATATTGTTGCTGTTGCTGTTGCTGTGACATCTGCCTCTTTTTTTCTTGCTGATTTTGCCTAGATCTTCTTAACCTCTGCCTTTGATAAGAATCTCTTTGTTCTTGTTCATGTAGTTTCTTATTGAACCATTTCATTAAAAATATTGGCTTTTCACCATAGACATACTCGTATTCACAAAATTCACAGATCCAATTGGAATTTAGATCACCATGGATTTGGGATCTTGGAATTGCGATGGATTGTCCTTTAGATTGTTTTTTTGGATCAATAGTAGACTTTGATTTTTTCTTTTTTTTTTTTAATTTTTTGGAATGATTGATACCTGATTCCTCGATATGGCTATCAGACAGGTCATAATTGCTTTCTTGACCAATTTGCCTAACTTGTTGTTCTGAATTGAAATTCTTAATTTGCTCATCTATAATTTCAATCTTATTAGAGGCATGCACCTTATTATTGTCACTTTCATCAAATTCATCATCGGGATTATGAAAAATTCCATCGCTGTTTTCTAACGATTTTGCAATAGCGTTAGCGATATCCTCTTCCAGTGCATCGTCTAATTTGAAAGATTCTAAAGCTTTAATTATCTGTGTATTGATTCTTCTTTTAAGAATGTCATCAGGACCTGTATTTAATAATTCACCATCCTTACCATATTCAAAAGTTAGCTCACAAGATGTCGTTCCAAACTCATCATTTTTAGCAGTTTTTTTAACGGTTTTTTGAATTTTTTGATTATTATTACGACTTTGATTTATCTGTTTTTGTTGTTGCTTTTTATCTATATTTTCCAATTTTGAAACTTCATCCAAAAAATTATCAAATTTTTTATTTTGATTTATAAATTTGACCATTTGCTCAATATATTCATCTGCAGTTTTTTGGTTATCATATGAGGGTGAACAATTATCTAGCTCATAGGAATGGCTATTACACGTACATTCATATTGAAAATTCTTTTCATCATCATATTTTAAAGAGTTTTCTAGTTCAACTTCATAATCAAAAATTTCTGGAATATTGTTCAAAGTATCAGAAGTTTTATTGTGTAATGTCAATTCAACCTCTATTTCACTACCATTTATTTTCTTAGTTTTTATATTTTTCATAGGCTGTGTTTTGTTTCTTAAAGTATCTACAGTTTTAATTGATTTCTGGGACACTAACACTTGCTCATCTTTTAATTTACCACTTTTGATAGCGTCCAAAGTTTCCTTCAATGTTCGATCATAAAGCGATAGTTTTTTCTGGATATCCATTTGTTCACTTGCACTCAGCATAGGAGACACCTCATCAATTCCAGTATTCCTATTCATAAGGAGACCGGCTGCCATACTTGCCATAAATTCTTTGGATGATAATATGTATTGCAATTTTTCAGTTTGTGACATTGATTCCAGATTCGAAAAATCAGCCGAAGTAATAAAATGCTGGAGTTTTTCGGCCTGAGTCATGGAATCCAAGTTCTTCGATGAAGAACCAGGAGGTTGATGCTGTATACTAGATTGCTTGGTAGTGTCCTTTGACATGGTTCTAACACTGCTGTGGTATTAAAAGACAAAAAAGCTGTAAACTCCAATTTAAGCCAGAATAAAAAGCAGTTCGAAGCTAAAAATTTTCTCCCCGAGACGGTAATAACAAATTCATGTTCATTGTCTATTTATACATATTATTACACATTGTTACATATCTAGGTTATTTGTTAGTTTCCTCTCAAATCAGCCAATGTTTCCTGAAACTGTTTCTTTGTATCTGATATCTGTTTTTCCAATTCTTCAGTTCGCTTTACAAAGTATATATTGCAGGATTTTATTACCATCTCAACTTTTCCCTCAATTTTGTAGTAATTAATTCCTTTCCTCTCCATTGAAATTTTTTCTTCTTCCGGATCCTGTTCATCAAAGACCCCCGTATCTAATATTATATTGTTGATCAAGAGCAAAAACTCTCTCTCTGTTAGTTTCATCTCTGGAGCATTTATTAATGGATGCGTTTTAAATTTTCTAAGTAGGACGGACAGTTTCAAGTCTTTTGGATGTGCAGTTATAGTCTCATAGAGCAACTGACAAATCAGCAAAAGTGTCTGTGTAGTATATGAATCAGTTGAGCATTTATCAATGGTAATTGTCATTTTATGCACGTAATAATATTACAAAATAAAGAAACAAAAAAATTATGATGCATACTCAAAATACAAGAAAGTTGGAAATGCGCTTTATGATTTTTGTTGCTATTCTATATCCTTGTTTCCTTTATCGTCCATTTTTTATAATATTAAGATTACTAAGTTTGCAATGGAGGAAACATCTTCGATGATGGTTGTTTCAATGCTTACAGATAGTTTGTCTTCAGTTGATTTATCGGATTTTGAACATGATGATTCCTACAACCATTCACGAATTCCTCAAACTCCAAAACACACGCGTGTTACATCGCATAGTACAAGATCTACACCGATTAAGCAAAGGCTTAAATCATTAAACTTGAATCCTGATACGTCATTTTCTTCTAAAATACCAACTAGGTTTTCTTCAGTGTCAAGTGATTTGCAAAATTCAGAGAAAACAAATAAAAAGACAAACTGCTCACTTCTAAAACCAAGTACATCAACATCAAGGTTACCGGTGTTAGCCAAAGCAAAGCTTCCGACCAAATTTTCTTCCTTGTATTTAACTAATGTGTCAAGTGAAAAATCCACTCTAAAAAAATCAGCTTCTCATGTTTATGATTTAAATATTAATTCATCACGAAAAAATCATTTGCCTTTAAAACAATCTGATAATATTCTAAAATCACCCATAAGGACTAAATCACCAACTCCTCGCAAATCCAAACTCAGATTTTCATATTATACGTCTAATAATAATCCAGTGGGTAAAGAAAACTATACATCAACAATATCATTACAAGAAAAAAAGCGTAGGCATAGATCCATGGATGTCACTTCTAAAATATCATCATATAAACCCTCGTTTTCAGACATCCAAAAAATGAAGGATAAACGTCTTAGCATGATTAATAACTCCATAGACACAACCTATATTTATGCACAACCGGTAATAAAAAGAGTTTCTCCATTGCCTAAGACAAGTTTACCCCATCCAGAAAATAAAGCGAAAAATGTTCCTTCATCAAATGAAGAAATTTTAAACCTTTTGTTGAAATCCTCAAAGACACAACATTTGTTTAATAGCTATCTTGAATGTATTAATCATAAGTGGGATATTTGTGAAAATCCTTGTTATTCCTTTGAAGATTTAAGCTCTAAAAAACCTCATCTTTATGATACTCTAAATATTTTTGAGAAAATGGAAATAATGAAAATGAAGGAAATATATTTCACTGGTTTACTCAAGGATGATAAATTGAAAATAGAATCCAGAAATTTCAAAAGCAATCATGGCTTTGACGATAAAGAAAAAAATTATAGAGCCATAAAAGGCGATCACATTAATTATCGATATGAGACTCTTCAAATGCTGGGTAAAGGTGCATTTGGATCTGTCTTGTCAGTTAGAGATCATAAAAATAATAATATATATGCCCTGAAAATTGTTAAGAACGAACCTGATTGGTCGCTACAGGCAGTTAATGAAGTGAAATTTTTAAAGTTATTGACAAAAGCTCCTAATGTTTTAAATTATGTCAGTCATTTCCACTTTCGTTCTCATATGTGTATAGTTACTGAGTTACTTTCTGTTAGCTTATACGATTTAATTCAAGCAACTGATTTCAAAGGAATTTCAATCCATTTAGTGAAATCCTTTATATCAGACATACTCAAAGGACTTCAGCATGTTCATTTGTCAGGAATTATTCATGGCGATTTAAAACCAGAGAATATTATGCTTTCTTATGTTCCAACTACGCAAATATTCACTGCCAAAATAATTGATTTTGGATCTTCTTGTACAGCAAATGATTTAAGATTTTCATATTTACAGTCTAGATTTTATAGATCGCCTGAAGTTTTACTGGGTGCCAGATATTCCAATAAAGTTGATATCTGGTCAGTAGGGATAATTGCTGTTGAGTTATTTGCGGGTGTCCCAATTTTCCAACCAAATGATGAATTCGAATTATTAAATGATTTCATAGGTTATTTTGGCCCTCCATCGCGTCACTATATTATTTCACTACGTGAAGAACTCATCCATAAAGGCGGTGTTGGTGGATCAAATCAGATATGTATCGGATCGTTACTTTGGAAGGGATTTGACAAGAGTGGTACTTTAAATGTTGATAATCTAACTGAGAAAAGAAAACATTTGAAGTTTAGATCTAATACCAAAACATTGAAACATTTTTTGATGAGATATTGTGGTGATTTAAACAGTGAAGTTGTGCGGCAAATGAGAAGATTTATAATCTTTCTGGAAATGTGTTTTGTTTGGAATAAAGAGAGAAGAGCTGATTGCGATGAATTGCTACTCTGTGATTTCATCAGATACATATAAAATAATTTATAATGACAGTATAACGATAATATTTTGTATATTATACTCACATAATAAAACGCAAGAAATCGGAAACGCGATTTGATAAAAAAAAGCAGTTTTCATGTTAGTCTCTTTGATCCTCAATTCCTCTCTATTGCCTCCAAAGATACCGTCGAGATGTCAGACCTGGGTAAGAAATTTGCACGTAAGACTCTATCAGGAATAAGACAAGCCTCCAATGATTACATTACAAATAAGCAATCAAAAGGTGTAGGTGTGCAGAATAGTAAGCGAGCTATGATAGCAGCAATGGTTTCTGGAATGAGTGAAATTAGTATTGATAAGATGCTGGATCAAGATAGTTCAAATGCTTCTAAGGAAGAAAAAGAGCATTTTATGGACAAATTATTAGATTCAATGGTTAACAGGCTCGCAGCACCAGAAAATGAACTGTTAGATCTAGACTCTGAAGCTTTTTTCACTTTAGGCGATGATAACCTCATGAGTTCAATCGCTAGTGCTCACAAACCAAATCAAGCTAGATTATCAATAAGAAAATTAGCATCCAACTTCAAAAGAATTAGTACCAAGATGGATAAAGTCAACAGCTTCATAAATACCGTTATGAAAGTTCTCTCATGGAATTATCCATCAATGACATTGACCTTCTTATTTCTATACACTTGGGCTTGTATCTATCCATATATGTTTCTGATTTACCCTTTAATATACGTTTGTACTCATTTACTTATTGAGTCTTATTTGGACAAGCACCCCTTGGATTACAAACTGACAAAGGTGATTCCAACTAGGAAGCGTGGGGCTAGTTCTATATTTTCATTTTTAATTTGTGATCCTGAACATGATCTGGAATATAAGGAATGTCCCGGTATATGTATGCAGAGGCAACATGCTTACCTCAAAGAAATGGGTGTATTTGCGGTGTCTAATGGATTATTTTCGCCGGTTTCTTCATCAATAAGTTCTTCCACTTCATCGGAGATAGACGAGAATATAGAAAGACTTTCATCAGCTGAATCAGAGCCTTTAGGACCTGGTTTACTTGAAACACCACCATTGTACACGGTGTATCAAGATGATGATAAGACGGATTATTCTGAAGGGAGATCGTATAATGAAGATTTTAATAGGGACGTATCATCCCAAAAACCAGTGAAATCCCCAAAACATGAAAAACTTATCAATAAAATAAATTTGATGAATAATATGAGAGATTGCCAAAATATGTCAGCAAAGTTTATTCAGGGTATTGAAAGTTTTGAAAACTTGGTGGATGAATATTGTAGTTTTAAAGATGAAAAAAAATCAACCATTTTTTTTTTTCAACTCACTTTAATTGTGGTTTCAGTTTGTGTATTTGGACCATATATTCCATGGCGTCTGATCTTTATTGTTTCTATTTGGGTCGGTTTACTCGGTGCACATCCAAATCGTTCCAAAATTTTGTTACGCTTATTTCCAGTTTCTATGTCAACTTCAATTGTCCATAAAAAGACTTGCCTTGCTAATGAAATTTCAAATTCAAGACCAATGGCACCAGCAAGCGAAAATATTCCACCAGTTCTCCCTCCACGGCCTGCTGATTTTATACCAACAGAAATAGCTTCGAAGCCTGGAACTTTTGAAAAGATTAACCAGGATTTGTTTTCAAGAGATGCTATTATTATTGATGAAACATTGAAATATGAAAATGCTCAGATCTTTGAAATTCAAAAACAAGATATAATTGACCCAAAAAAGTACCAACCTTATCTGTATTCAAATTCATGTTTCACATTAGCATCTACTAGACGCGCACAGAAGAAAAAACCTCGAGGTACAACGACGTTGAATGCGGTTAAATCCCCTATGATGGGATGGGGTTTCGTTTCTGGTGAAGATTGGAAATTTGATACTGATGCCAAGAAATGGTGTGAGGAATTGGGGATGGGAAAAGAAGTTTATTTATCTAACGATGGTTGGGTTTATGATATAACTGGTGAATTTAGAAGAAGAAGATTACTAAGAAAAGTCTTTAAGAACGGTAAATAATAAAACTACTAAAATTTATATAATAAACTAAAATATGGCATTTGATATTATTATTGGAACCTCATTAAACTATATCATCTTCAATCAAACCCTCAAATAACCTATGGAAACATGAACTAGTAGGATTATTAAAATGAGAATAAGGGTCATTTTTAGAAAGTTGAGTGGCACATAAGTTACAAAAAAATGTAAGACATCTCGAACAAGTCATTTTATTGCAGCCATCTGATCTTTGAATTACCAGCTCACATGATGGGCATTTAACAATACCTGCAGCACCCGATAGAATTAATTTTTCAAACAAGTGATCTGCAATATAATTTTCTGCTGCCAACTCCATTAGTTTTCTTCCGTACTTAAAGGATAAATTATTTCTTATCGATGGATTAGAGTCATTTTCTATCCATATTTTTATAATGTCCTCTGGAATTCCATGTGGGAATGATGCACAATTATTATTATTACCATGCCAAGAATGCAGGCAATCAATACAAAATGCAAATTTACATATTGGACATATGGTTAGTTTATTATTTATGTCTTTGCGAACAAAAAATGTCTCACAATGTTCTCTTGGACATTCAGCCACTCTATTTGGAAATAATTGCCTATATTTATCAAATCTCATTCGATAGTGCAATACATCGTATCTTTCTATTAGTGATTCGTCATGAATAAACCTTTGTAAGAGTGATTTTTCTACAGGTAATCGAAAAAATAATTTATCAAAGATTGCGAAATCTTTTATTTGGGAGTTTTCTGCTTCAGATTGTAGCTTTTCATTATTTTGGTTGTTCAATTTCGTACATTCAAAGGATGGACAATGAATGTTTTCTATTTCACCTCTTGATATTGCTAATGAAAAATAATTTTCAAGGCAATGATTACAAAAAACATGATTACAAATGGGAAACTGTGTTGAATCTAAACCTTTCCTCTTATCTTGACATATTTCACAATTAAAAGTTTTTGAATTAAATTCTCTATCTTTGGCTAGTTGGTTTTGTTCTATAAAATAATAATATTTGATCGGACTATTAATGATTAATCTATAATCCTTTTCAAACATGTCAAATGCCATAGAAGAATTGGAATTAAGATAATCCAGATACGAATATACTACTAGATCATGACAGTTTTGCCACGTTTGAAATAATTCCTTTAGTATATTCTGTAATTTTTCATTTGATAACCACTCGCCGCCACCGGAGATTGAAATATTAGGGAAATTTCTCAAAGGATAGTCATCTGGTAAGCTTATTGAGCATTGTAAAGTCGGCAAATAATCAATAGTTGTTTCTTTTAATGTATTTTTATCTTGATCTTGAAGTAATAGTGGTATTGGATGGCTCAATGCTATAGGGATATTTATTAAACATGATTTTTCTTCTGTGTTTACTTGGGCTTCGGGAAAAATTGCCTGGATGCTGCTTAGTTCTTCAAAAATCAAATTATCATGCATGTTTTTATATTAAAATTATATTTTTAAATTTATATTACAGCTTAAAGACAGTATGCGAATGGCGGAAATGAATTAGTGATTAGCATTTTTATCGCTTTTCTACCCGTTAGACTTAACCGCTTTCAAAAACGAATAGAAACCTATCGGCGCGTCGATTTTCATTATTTCTGTTTCTATAAGAACGCGGTTGTTTACTAACTGCCAAATTGGGAAATTAAATACCGGAAACGGAATATTTCTTGACACCTAACACGGTTCTTGGGTTTAGAATAATAATTTTCAAAGAAATTATAATAATAGTAATGGCTACTCGCTAATCAAGCTCATAGAGCTAGGACTTATCGTATAAACCTCTCTGAATATATATACATTTTTAACACTTCTTGAACAGGTTAATAATCAGGGACCAAAAACATAGATATAGAAAATTTCCCGACTATTACTCTGTTTGCTTATTCTGTTCTGTTTAAAAAACTGCTCATAACTGCCTAAATATAACTTAATTTAGTCCACAAGTTCCTAACATCATTCACGTTTTGATTCTTGTTCCGTTTCTTTATTGAAAATTATACAATTACTGTCGGAATGATGTCAATAACGTATTTATTACTGCAACTTATAATATGCTTATCACAAATAAGACCATCCCTAGAGATTACTACGAATACATCATTATCACAATCAAGGGAAATACAGCGACCTAGTATAGAAGAGCCTTTATACTTTCTAGGTCAATTTAATGCTATTTCAAATTATAATAGTAATGATACATATAATTTTTCGAGATCAAGCGGTTCGTCCATCAATTTATATCAATTATCCAAAAACAATGATAACGTTACAATTATTCAAAATGATGCGCTTGAATGGGATAATGTTCCCATAATCTGGAGTCTAATGGATGATGATAACACTTTAATGGTGATAGATGGTGAACCATTTATTTACAACCTTCAAACATCAACGCTTAATATCCTTCCAGGATGGAACGATGTTTCTGGTCAAGTTAATTCTTTTTATTTTGATCAGGAAAAACAGCTTATATATCTTGGCGGCTATCTTTTATACAATAAAACTTATGGCGCAATAGTATATGATCATAATTCAAGTAGCTTATCAGTTCTACCATTTGGTGGTTTTAATAAAGGTAGTGAAATAAATTCAATCATTGGATATGATGATGGAGATAGTATTATTTTTGCTGGTTCATTTAATTCCATTGGATACAAACAACTTGTTGAACATAACTACAATTTTAACATTGATAATTCGACTGCATACAATCATATAAATTCGTCCTCCATTGAAGATATATCTCAATTGATCTATTTAAATTCAAACTCTGTTTCCGCATCCGCTTCATCTGGTTCATCGAATCCATCAAATATACTTTGCCCATCCAATTCGGAATCAAACTCCTGGTCACTTCCTTATGATCAGTTGGGCTCATGGTCAGCACAACTTCCACTTACAATGACCCCATCTAAAATTAGAATCTATAATTCTCAAGATTCGGAAAGCGGTGTTGCAATGTTCAGAGTGATATCTAGTCCAGCCAATGGTATTATGAATTTGACTTATATCGATCCAGAAACTTTGGAAATTGTTCATTGTGATGCATTCTGTACTCTATTTCAGCCCTCGAAAATTGCATCCGACTTATTTGATGCAGGCGCCGGTAGTGTTTACCAAGCTTTTACAGACAATAATGAAACTGTACTTTCGGTTGCTGAAGATTATCAAGACTTTGCCTTTGTCAATTTGATTGGATTTGATTCCTTTACTATTCAAATATTAGATTACTATGGAAATCAAGCTACTTTACGGGGTGTTGAACTTTACAGATCAGGAATTGCTGCTTTTGCCAATAGTACATTGAATCAAGTTAATTGTGAGACTCAACAGTCATCACTACTGTCATCTTCTGAAAAAATTGGAGATATTAGTTGGAAACCAAGCAACAATGGGTATTATTTATACAGTCTTATCTCTATATCTGATACAGATCCCGACGCTGTTGGAATTAGTTACAATGTGGAAATCCCTGTTTCTGGTCGATATTCTGTTTACATGTATACAAGTGGCTGTTTAGCTGATGATTCGTGTGATAAAAGAGGTATTGTTAATGCGACTTTGTTTCAAGGTGATGGCTCTATCTTAAATTCGAAATTATTATATCAAACTAACGAATTGGAAAAGTATGATGTTCTTTATAGCGGTGAGATTGACCTTTTTGGTTCTCCTCCCTATGTTACTATGACTCTGCATTCTAATTTATATAGTGAAGAAGTTTATATTGTTGCAGAATCAGTGTTATTTGATTATGTTCAACTTGATTTTGAAGATATTGTGAGAACTAATACCACAAATTCTACAAGTAAAATTGGGCCCAATATCCCAATCAATTGCTTGTTAGAGTATTCATTAGCCAACTTTACGGACAACACCATAAAAACTCCAATTGGAAACTCGTCAATCAATCTTTTAGGGTCAGAGATTTTATCTCAAAACTCAAGTGTTAATGGCCTATATATAAATAACTCTAATTTACTAATTTCTGGTGATTTCGAATCCAGATATGGCGATAATTTGATTGGCGTTAATTTAGGACCCTTCAACAAAACCTACAGTGAAATTGAAATTCAAAGTGAATTCACAATTGATGGCGGTTTAAATGGACCAGTTGATTTTTCATTTGTTTCTTATTCGGATGATGTGCTTTTATTTGGTCCTTTCAATGGCACTGTTGACACCACAGATGATTCATTTGACCAAAGCGTTATTTTTAACGGAAAGTTTGAAGCTATATCTTTACCAAATGCCAGCAATGTGGACTTCTTATCTGATTTCTTTTTCAATGATACCAATTATTTAATTTTAAACTATAATAACTCCAACGCATCCGTTATTTATGATTATTCCAATAAGAAATCTTTCCAATCTTCCAATACCTTTGATTTAAAATTATATCAGGCCATTGAGTTCCCAGGAACAAAAAAATTTCCTTCACTTGTCTTAGGAGAAATAACCAAAATGGATTTGGCCGCCAAAAATATTGCTTCTGTTGAGAATAATTCATTCAGTTCATTAAGCGAGATATCATCTGATGTGTTAACAGCTGGTGTCTATTTGAATTCCAGTAATGTTGCATTAGGCGGTAAGAATATATTTCTTATTTCTAACAATTCATCCTATTTATTATCCAGTGATCTTTCTTTTGGTAATGATTCGGTTGTTAAAAAAATGCTTTATTATGAGAATTATCTTTTTTTTGCATTCAATGGTACTGGTTCATATAGAAATCACACATTTAGTAGTCTGGCAGCGTATGATATGCTCAATGATTCTATCATTTCCTTGAATGTTCCATTCACCTCTGGTTCGATTAATGCTATGGGGATTGACCCTGAATTTCACTCTGTTATTGTGGCTGGTAATTTTACTTCTAAAGAATGTGACTTGTTGTGCACTTATGATTTCGCAAATGGATTGACACGGAATCAAACTATTAATAATACCCTTTTAGGTACAATTAACGATTTAAGTTACTTCAACCACCATCAAGTTTTACTCGCCGGTGATTTTTCTTCCGATAATAATCAAGGCTATTTTGGGTTATACAATACCAGAAAAGAATCTGTTTCAATTATAACCAGTATGTCATCTTTAGCTCCTGGTTCGGTTAAAAAATTTATTTTTGCTGATGAAAGAAAAAATAATAAGACATTAGATGATTTTATTATTGTTATGGGTAATGATTACCTTGGTTATTTCAATTCGTCCAGTTTTACAACAATTCAAGGAGGTGTTGATTTTACAAATGGCAACTTGGTTGATTTTGCGTTAGTAAATACATCATCCGCTTGGTCTAGTACTTTTTTTGAGAACAAGCTACTGGTTTTAACAGGACTTTTTGCTTTATACGATTACGGACAAGTTTCAAGTGCTATTTTTGATGGTGAATCGTGGTATCCACTTTCCATAACGGCCATGGATTTAAACACTGATGATGCTATAGTTAATTCTGTTATTCGAATGACTAGTCAATTTATTTTCTCTTCTACAACTTCATCCATTACTTCAAGTTTGACCCGACCATCAAGTTTAGTGAGTGTGACGGCGACCTCCACATTACAAACCTCAAATAAAAAAAATATAGATTATTTCACCAATGGTCAAGTTTCAGGAGTTAGCTGCGCACTAGCAATTGGTACAATGCTTTTACTGACTTCTGTCGGCGCCCTGTTTTACTTTTTTAGTGACAAAGCAACTGCTGCTGCTCCTTTACAGTCCAGAGTGGGAGAAGAGAAAATGATTAACGCTCTTCCACCTGAACAGATGATAAATAATATAGATCAAGCAAAACAGTCATCAAATTTTCAGTAGTTTATTTTTAAAATTTTGTTTAGACAAAAACTTTTATCATCTCAATTCTGGCTTCCTTTTAACTTTCTGTATAATATTTTTATATTAAAAATTGTATACCTTTTCTAGATTTCTTAAGTTCTTCATCTTCTATTTAATACACTTTAATTCAACATTTTTCTTAGTTATGTCAACAGTAAATAAAACAAAATAAAAAAATGAAAAAAAAAAAACATTATATTCCTAATTAATATTTTTTCGGCCACGCACAAGCATGTAAAAACTGCCAATCCCAGTTTCGTATCATGTAATGATACAATTAAATCTCTAAGTCATATTACAACTTATTATCAATTCAATGGCTATAAACGATCTTGATGACTTATTTCCGGGCATACAGTCGCCATTTAGCCGAAAAGTTTTTGATTTAATAGAACCAGATATTAGAGGTCCACCGTCATTTATAGTAAAGCAACTGATTGTACAATCGTATTCACCAAAAATTTCAGTTTTATCAACGTCAACTGTGGATAAAATAGCCAACAGCTTTGGCTTTGACAATTTTTTAAAGTTTTTAACGTATTTCGAGGATTCATTAATGCAACATGATATGGGTGCTGATTGTTCAGGCACTTCCGGATCACCATCCAGGATCGTGGTGAGGTTTGTCAAACCTGCACATGAACAATTGAAGGATCAAGAAATATCGGCTGAACTACGGAAATCAAAAGTATCGAATTCATCAACTTCTGCAATAAATCAAGCCGTCAATTCCAATGCTCTAGCTTCCTCCTTTGACCCAACTTCGTTATCGAATACTTCGATTCAACGAATTTCTTCAACTGAATTGTTCGATGTGACCGCGTACCATAAATATATTGAAGAATATGTCAAGGTAATTGAATTTAGAGTTAAAGAAACAGAGTTCATCAAGAATATCAAAGCAGACACAAAGGAAAATATAGATGTAAACAGTAATGAATTGTTAAATGTAACCTTACTACAAAATACTATATATCTCAAGATGTTATCAAAACTACTTTCTTCAAATCAAATTTCTTCTTTTGAATACTTTAATCACCCTGTAATGCAATTACTTGTAATATCTCCTGAAGATGATATTTCAAATATTCGAAAAATGGTTACGGGATGGAAAGATCATGAATTTCCAAAATGGTTTGACCCTGACTCTATTGTTCCACTATTTCTTATTATTGTGGATAATTCAAAGGCAAATCAATTGCAAAGAGCATTGAAGATACAAGAGGAATTGAAGACTAGTTTTTCCACTAAAAGCATAGTGACACCCATTGAATTCCCAAGTAAATCGGATTCTGAGAAACATAAGCTACATTATTCAACATTTACTCAAATTGAAGAGGATTTGCAATGTATTTCTACAGGAGATAACGATACTTCCACTGTTGAAATTTCCAAGAAAACATTTGATATCTTACAGCTTCAAATACAAGAAATCATATACAAAGTTTTACTTCCATTTATGGAAAATAAGATCAAAATCTGGAATGAAGAGGTTGTTGCTCCAAGGAGGAGTCTAACTGGCCGTTTCTTTAGTTCTAGTAAAAGATGGGGGTCTTCTCGGCCACGCAAATCTTTCTTTTCTTTTGGTAATACTTCATCGTCTGAAGAAAGACCAGAAGAACAAACTATATCTTATAACAATAAAGAAGGCTACTATTACAAGGGAATGCCCGAGATGATGATACGAAGATTGGCTGATTGGTATTTTATGCTTAGAGATTACAAAAGTTCTTACATTACTTATGATTTGATCAAAAAAGATTTGTTAAATGATAAAGCGTACGCATGTTTATCTTCTCTACAAGAATTTTCCGTTGCTTCTTTGCTTATTGGTGCTATCAACAAAATCAATCCTCTGGATATTATCGGAAATAATATAACTAATAATCAATCAAATGTACAAAGTATAACACCTAAACTAATATCTGATATTATCACCCCGCTGTTGGAATCCACGTTTTATTCATATCTCTCACGTTGTAATTTGAAAACTTATACCATCAAAGTCTCTCTAGTTATTGCCGAATTATATTTTACGTTAGGACAATCAGCTGCTTATACTAACATGAAGTTGGGAACCACGATATCTACACCAAGTTTGACTCCAGAAACTTATTTTACAGAGTCCATGAAGTTATTCAAGAAAATTATTGACTCAAAGCTTTTAGATACTACTTCAACAGGGTTTTTGATGGAAAGAATGGCTTATATATATTACTGTTATGACAAACCATTGAGTAGTTTAATGTCACAATATAAATTGGAAAACGTTTCGTATTATGAAGAAGAAAATCAACAGAAACTTAAAGGGCCCAATATGGCCACCATTGGATTACAGAGGAGTAGAAAATCAATTCTTTGGATGCTTTTGGCATCTGAAGAGCTTGATCCTGTATCTAAGCCTCTGCAAGTTAGTATTCTAGTCTGGAAAATCGAAAAAGAATTGGGTCTTTGCAAAGGACATAGTGAAACAGACCTGAAATCTGTTGAATGGTTGGTTCGTAAAGATGGTTTACTATACGATTTGAAGAGGAAACTGGAAGTCTAAGTCTATCTAGCGTACATAAGATATCGTTTTTGTATAATTTTCATAGTGTGTACAATTCCAATCATAATTATTGTTAACAAAAGGACAGCGAAGCGAGAAAGAAAATCGAAAAGAAAAGTCTCAGAGATTTCAAGCATGGATAGATATTTCGCATTTCTTCTTTAGCACATACATTTCTAATAAATCTGATACAAACAAACTATGTCCAAAGTTTTTTCTGCTAAGGTCAAGAATGTTTTGTCATCTGACACTATAGTTTTAACACCTACGAATGGATCACAACAAGAACGTACTTTATCATTGGCGTATTTACAAGCACCAAGAATCTCGTCAAATGAAAAATATGCTTTTGAGGCTAGAGATCTTCTAAGAAACTTGCTGGTTGGTAAGCAAATTAACTTCTGGGTCCTATATAAGAATAATTCTGAAAGGGAATTTGGTGACATCTCCTGTCCTGTTTTTCAGTCATTGATAGAGTACGTCTTGTCTAAAGGCGCTGCCAAATTAAGAGATAATTTAAACTCCTTCGATGATGAAAATATTGATCGTCTTAAAGAAATTGAATCAAAGGCACAATCAGATAAGGTGGGTATCTGGGATCCTAACTACTCGAATATTGAGCTTGTTAACAGACCGGAGGCTAGCGTTATTGATCAATCTGTCAAAGAACCAATCCACGCAATTGTCGAAAAAGTTATTAGTGGTGATAGGCTACTAGTCAGACTTATTTTGTCACCAAAGGTTCAGTGTGTCCTGCCTGTTTTAATTGCTGGCGTTAGAACTCCGAGAACTGAATCATCAGATGAACCTGGCGAACCATTCAGTGAAGAAGCTAAAAAATACGTTGAAAACAGATTATTATCTAAAGATATTAAGGTAAGTTTTATTGGTGAATCATCATCGGGTGTTTTGGTCGCTAAAATTATTCATCCGGCTGGAAATATTTCAGAGAAACTTCTTTCGGATGGTTTGGCCGAAGTTGCGGATTGGCAATCATCTCTAGTTGGAGCAGCGGGTATGTCTATTCTTCGTAAATTGGAAAAATCTGCAAAGACGTCGGGTAAAAATATTTGGAAATCTCATGCAGCAACTGCAGCTTCGAAGTCTATTTCTTCAAGTGGCTCTGATATCCAAGTGGGTATGTGCTTATCTGCCGTTGTTGCAAGAGTTATATCTTCGGACACTCTTGTTTTAAGATTGAAAGATGATTCGGAAATTACTGTTCAGTTAGCCTCATTAAGGGCGCCGAGGTTATCCGATCCCTATTTATCTGTCTATGCACCAATTGCCAAAGAATTCGTCAGAAAGAAAGTGAGAGGTAAGAATGTCATGGCTACTATTGAATCTATTAGACCTGCAAATGAACAGTATGAAGAAAGACCTATGGTAACTATTAAAACAGCTAATGGTACTAATTTAAGTGATGATATAGTGTCTTTTGGCTATGCAAGCGTTATTAGACACAGAAAGGGTGACGATAAGCCAGATTACTGGGACTCTTTAGTTGAATCTGAGACGCAAGCTATCAAAGGAAAGAGAGGTATACATGGCAAAGCTCCTGAACCCGAAAAGCTTGTTGATGCGTCTGAAAATGCGATGAAAGCGAAACCATATCTTTTCTCCTTCCAAAACAGATCAAAAATTAGCGGTATTGTTGAGCATGTTATTTCAGGTACTAGATTTAGAGTTTATGTTCCTGGTGAAGGTGTTAGGCTAATTCTGGTTTTAGGCGGACTAAAAAACTCTGGTTCAAGGGACGATGAACAATCACAAGCAGCATTTGCTTTGGCGAACAAAAAAATTTATCAAAGAGATATTTCAATGGATATTTACGGTGCAGACAGAGTGGGTGGCTTTATTGGAAACTTGTATTTGCAGGGTTCTAATGTTCCATTTCAGATCAATCTTTTAAAAGATGGTTTAGTCGAAACGCACGATAGATCTTTGGCACAAACAAAAATGGGTAATCAGTTTATTCAAGCGGAAAATGAGGCAAAAGTTGAGAGACTAGGTATTTGGAAAAATTATGATCCTGCCAAAGAACAAGAACTATCGAATGAACAACTAACGAAACAAGTTGAATCTTTAAGGATTGAAAAGGAATACGTGGACGCTGAGGTTTGTGAAATTTTGGATAACGGTTTAATTGCTATGCATCTTGATTCAGAAAAAAATAAATTAAAACCATTCATGCAAAAACTGCATGCTGCGTCTTCTACTTTTAAACCATTCGATAATCGTCCAAAACGAGGCGAATTAGTGGCTGCAAAACTGTCTGATAATGGCAAATTCTATAGAGCTAAATGTATGGGATTTAGTAAAACAGATAACTCAGTTACAGTTCAACATATTGATTACGGTACTATTGAAAATGTTTTCCTGTCTGAATTGCGTGCATTACCATCAGAGTATTCTACTACAGCATTAAAGCCACAAGCACATATCACTCAGTTATCGTTAATTAACTTGCCTCCGGTGAGCCAACCAGAATATTTTAAAGAATCTATTTATTATTTGGAAGACAACCTTTTGGATAAACAAGTTGTTGCTTGTATTACCTTTAAAAATCCTAGTGAAGGAGTTGAATTTGATGCCGAATTGTATGATTCTGAAACTATCTCTGAGGACCCAACTAGATCTATCAATAAGGACATGGTTGAACAAGGCTATGGTATCGTTAAAAAGAAGAATTTGGCGGCTTTTGAATTATTATTGAAGAGTGAGCGGGAAGAATTATTAGCCTTGGAAGAAAAAGCAAGGAAAGCGCATCTCGGTTGTTGGAAATTTGGTGACGTTGAGGATGATGATGACTAGTAAATTTCTATAAACCAATTTTACACTACATTTAAATAGAATTTTTACTTAATTGTAATTATGAACTAGACCAATAAATAGACTTCAAAATTAAAAATATAAAATAGTATGTTGACTTTTACTGGTGAATATTTATAAATAAATCTGAAAAAAAATCATCTTAAAACAAAAGAAAAAAACAGGACCAGTGTTAAAATAAATGGAATCAAATAGTCTATTATGTAACAGGAAAACAAAATGTCTAAAGATTAAATACAAGGATTCAGAATGGTTCATTAAATTCATTTTTTTAAATTTTTCTTCTTTTTATTCTTCTTATTTTGGGAGCTATTGCCATTAATAAATTTCATAATGTCATCAACACTCTTGGCAGCTATTTCTGGGTTTGGAGCAACCATGTTCCTTTTGCTACTGGTTTTTGTAATTTGCTGCTGTGATTTCAATTGTTCTAATTTCCTAGCCTCGTGTAATTTTACTTCGTTTTCCTTAGCTTGAAATTTCAAATACTTAGAATAATTTGATAAACCATCAGCCCATTTCTTAGCTTCGACGGTAGATTTATCTTTCAAACCTAAAGTTAATTTGAAAATTTCATATGCTTTGCTGCATTCTTCTGCTGCTGGCTTATATTTGTTTTCGACAGCTAAAAGTTGACCTAATTGGAATCTTAAAAATCCCGATAATTGACTGTTTTCCCCGTTACTCTTTTCACTTAATTCCAAAGCTTTGGTAAAAATCTTAATTGATTCATTGTTCATATGTAATTGCTGTAAAATAACAGCAATGGATGAAAAAATGGTAATCACATTAGGATGAAGTTCGTCAAACGAAGTAATCCAATGATTCAATAATCTTTTGTTGATTTTTAAAGCATCAATCACTTGACCATTGGAAAGTTCACTTAAAGACAAGCTGCTCAAAGACAAGACTGTTTGATATGAATCGATACCTGAGGTTCTTTCAAAAATTTGAAAGGCTTTTCTTAAGTATGTAACAGATTCTGCAGTCAATTTCAAGTTCAAGCATATTTGGCCAAGCTGACTGAAAGAAGATGCTGTCACTGGATGGACTAAACCAAGAAGTTGTTCGTTCATCTGAATAGCTTGGTTTAAGAAATCCAATCCTTCAGTAGCTTCCTTTTCATTAATTTTAGCAACACCAGCCTGCCAGAATTCTTGTATGGTAGTGGATTCAAATATTGAATCTTTAATAATTGGAACCAAACAAAGGACATCTTTTGGACTAAAAGTGGTTGACTGAATAAACGCGTCGTTTACTTCAACCGGACTGACACTTTTCTTACCCTTTCTTTTGGACTTCTTCTCATCATGATAAACTTCAGATTGAGACTTAACATTGATGGCCTTTTGTCTTTCAATCTGAGAATCAAGTTGTTCTTTAGTGAACGCATATTGCTTTTGTTGCCATTGGATACCAAATTTCCTAGCAATGGATTTCATTAAAGGAATAGTTTTAATCAATGAAGTCCAATCAGTTGGTAAGGTAAATCTAAATCTAACAAAAACTTCCTTTTCAATGGCAGCAATGATATCCGCAGAAGTGATATCTAGAACAGTTAAGTCAATATCACCATAAATTTCATCCAATAAAGAATCCAATTTTGGAGCTTCCGGTCTTGGGTTGGCCTTGCAAGCCAGCAAGCAGTTGTGGACATGGGAAATAACATATGGGGCTAAAGGTAACGGTAGATTAGCTAGCTGCTTTCTCAAGTAGTGTTTAGTTCCTCTAGCAATCATTTCATGGATACAAAGTTCATACAGTGCATCCAAAAGAAGTGGAACTGGAATTGTGTTGATATCCGTAGTGGTACTCTCTCCTTCATCCGTTGTTTCTTGGTCATCCTCTTCCTTTAGCTCAGGTAAAGGTTCTCCCTTTTCTGCAGCCTCTTTTCTGGCCTGGACTTTGGCTTCTAATTCTGCCTTCTTCTTAGCAAGCTTAGCTTCCTGTTTAGCGGTTTCTTCATCATTAAATTTCACTAACCTTAAAATGTTTTCTTCTTGGTTTTTCAAAAAAATTGCCTTTCTTTCCTTGGCTAATTCAGCAACAGCACCCAAATATCTGATATTAATACCTTGTTGATGTAAAATTGCACTCAAATGATCACCATCGATAGCATTATAGACTTCGTTTGTTTCCATCTCGTTAACAAACTCTGGAATTAAAATTTGAGTGACAAATTTAGAAACTTCTCTAACCTTATCTTCATCTGATTTCAAAATACTAGCCAATTCTTTGGTTGGAGCTGGTGATAAAGAAAATGCATCTGGGTTTAAACTAAAAACTTCTGGCTCAATGGCAATTGTTGGTTTTTCTGATTCATCAACTTTTTCTCCTTTAGCTTTCTTTTCGGCGGTTACTTTCTCTAGCTTTTCGGTTTCTTTCTTTACGGCAACCGAAATTTCTCTTCTCCACCATTCAGCAACAGCTTCATGTCTCAACGTAACTTCTCTATGAGGATAAGAGCACTTGCGAGATGGATCCCAATTCTGTTCAATAAATTCGATATCCAAAGGAGTCGTTCTGTAAAGATCAATAATATAATCCCTATTATCAGAGCCCTTCATACCTTTGGTTTGAGTGGAAGTGACAACATCAACAACTTTAGATCCATCTTTTGTCCAAGCTTTATGTGGCTTCAAGTGGAATGCAGCACCAACATTTTTAAATTTTTGACAAAATTTTTCATCCGAAACAATATCACTGCCATCGCCAATAGTACCATACGTAACCTCCTTTGGTGAATCAGATAAATCTTTACCTTCTTCAGGGAGAACATCGTCAAAAATACCCGGGACAGGCGATTGACAGATGATTCTGTGGCCAAAATAGTCTACAACAGTAGTCAACAGGTTATAAACACCATCAATATCATACTTGTTCAAATATTTAACACCAGCCAAATCTCTGGAAGCTGCAGCTCTTGAAGCTTCATCACCTCCAAGTTCGGCAAATTGACCGGTGGCGTCTATACCTTTGGAATAAAAAATACCATTCCTCAAAAAAATATGTTGAGATTTGTTCTCTTCTGGGTTCATTGGGATAATTTCATCTCTCACAACGGCCATAGCACCTTTAATGGCTCTAACAGTAAAATCATAAGTTGCTTTGATCAATAATTGTTCTCTAACAACTCTCTGGGAAGTGTTAGGTTTCGGAAATTCTTTAATGCTTTGAAATTCGGTATTCCAATCTTTTTGTAAATCAGCACCATCCAAACCACCATACAAGTAATTCTCTTGAGTCCTTGCCAGATCTGGTGTTACATCATCAACTCGTTTGGTTAACCATGGGTTTGATAAGAAAGTAGCTGTTGGCAAAGCAAAAGTTTCTGCAATTGATTTGGTTAGCGTTTCCATATTCTGGTTTAATTGTTCTTCAAACTTAGGAGACAAAGATTTTAACAAAGCCAATAACGAATGGGATTTTGATAACTTATGATTTTTACCATTTAATGGGGCAATAACTTTCAAACTATCGTTAAATCGAGTACTAGAAGAGTTGTTGACATAGAAACCACTAACATGGGCAGTAATGTTGAAATTCTCACCCTCCAAAGTTTGAGTTTGTAAATAGAAAAGATCACCCTTCAATTTGCTAGCGTTAGTAGATGGTGTCCACTGAGATATAAAAAGGGATCTTAGAGCAGGTGAAAGCCTTAAGGCTGGCTCACCAGCAAATTCAGAAACATTAGGATTTAGCTGGACAATTTCATCCACAATTTGGGAGATTTCATGCTTTTCTTCGTCTGTAACTTTAAAAACTTCTTTCTTTTCGTCAGAATCTTCTTTTTCGTGCACTTTTTCTTCCGTGTTATTTTTAATTTCATCTAAGCCTAATTTGGGAAAACTAGAAGCACCCGGAGAAACACCATAAATGTCAAAAACTGGAGAAATTTCCAAAGCAGCAATTTCCCTCATCTTAAGAACATGCTCTCTGGCAGATGATTCGTTATATGGAGCTGGTGATAATTCTAGAGTTAAAACCTCCTGATTTTCAGCGATAATCTCGCCTATTGAGACGTACTGAGAAAGCATATCACCATTCAATTTGAAATTGTAGGATGTGAATTCTTGAGTCGCAGAAAGAGACCCCAAAGTCTGGGTGACATCTAGAACCTTGTCAAAATTTGAAACCGGTAGCTCAATTTTATCAGGTCCTGAAGGTAAGTTAATAATCAACTTAATGACTTCTATAATATACGTATGAGTGTTAGTAAATTCTGTCAGTAGTCAACCATTTACAGACTTTTGGATTTCAAAATGAGAAGTCAACATACTTTCTGTTTCAGGTTGTTCCTGTTCCTGTTCCCCGTGTTCGTTAGACATTACTTATAATATGATATCTGTCTTATACAAACGTCTATGCACTAGCGTATTTTTTGAAAAGCACTGAGATGACGAAGAGATAGAGGTACGGGGCTAACAAAATGTCTCGAGATTCTCCGGTTTCGACCCCCGCTTAATTTTACTCGACGTCGAATTTGTAACTTTTTCAGTTTTTCACGATCGATCCATCATTAAAATTGTCGATTCCGAGAACCGGAGCTGCCGTTCCAATGTTTTACCGTATTTATTTTTCGTGCTTATATGTATATACATATATAGATATATACATTTATTACAAATTCAACAGGCTGAAGAAAAAAAAGATAGAGAATATAAAGTCAAGGAGAGTAAATTTTCAATGCATAAAATATTCTTTTTTTTTTCTATTAAAGTCATTGACTGTATGTACTATAAAAGCAGGTCTATAGAATAGTAGTTTAAATCATCTAATCGACCTTAATTTGACCATATATATTCATGTTTAGGTACATACAGCCCAAGAAGCCAACGGTACCGCACATTATACCAACACCACATGAGATTAAGAGGGAATAACCAAAGTATAGAACAATTGAAGTCAAACCTCCCAACTTAAGCTTAGATAAAACAATAGCATGGACAAAAACATAGAATGCAATACCACCACCAACACAAAATGATTTCCACTGCCATTTGTAATTTTCGTTACACAATGAATAATAGATTAATAATAAAGTAACTAACAAAGTTGTAATCAACATCAATATAAAGCAAAAAAATAAAAATCCGAACATATAATAAATTCTATTGAACCATAGAGAGTTGTAAATAAAATACATTTCAATTGCAATTGCACCAAATGGAAAAATTCCTGCTATCAAAGACAGCCATTGCGTTTTTAGATACCATGGTTGTGGTGGAATCTGTCTTGGAATTTGATTAACTTTAACTGGTAAAGTAATTGGTTGTTTTCTAATACCTAATAAAGAGCCAATACATGATAAAGGAACGCTAACGGCAAACCAAATGACAATAATAGCAATCATGGTACCTATTGGAACTGCACCCGATGAATTAACAAAAATTAAGAAGAAATTCAAAAAAATGAACATGAAAAAAATTAGCCCTGGAACTAAGATTGGTGTCAAAATCATATTAGTCTTCCAGTCTGCACCTTGGAAAAACTTATAAATAACAGCAGAAAAATAAGAACCAATAGATCCGTAAATGGAATAAAGTACAAACATGACTGTAGCTAAAGAACCTCTATTTGAGGGTGATAATAACCCTAATAATGCAAATGCACATGTAGTAACAGACATAAGTAAAATCTGAACTCCAGAACCAACTAATACTGATAACATCATTGGAGCTTGTGGTGGTCGGAAAACATCACCGTACACCAATTTCCACCCCATTTCATCGATAACATCATCATCCAAGTTAACTTCATTGTATTTCTGAATATCATTTTTTAAAGTTTTGAGCAAAATATGGGACATAATAATAGACAAGAAAATAACAATAATGGAGAAATTAACCAAAGAAAACCATTGGATCTTCGGATCGTAAACATGTAGATATTTATCCCACCTTGTAGCCCAGACAGTCTCAGAAGCAGTCCAATAAACTGAATAAGTGAAAATAACATCAGTATCTTGTTGCTGATCCAAAGTTAAAGGTGCATATTCTGCAAAACAATCTGGATTTGTATCCTGTTTATAATCTAAAGATTTTGGATAAACGGTGGCGCCAACAACTCTATAATTACCATCTGGTCTAAAATGATATTCAATAAAGAGATCAAAATGATTGTAAATATGAGGGTTGTTTTGTTCATCATCATAACCAATGTTAAAACCTGAACTGTAAAAAGACGAATGGGTTTTATCATCATTTAAAGTTCTCGCAACTGGTAAGCCATCAATTAACCAATTGTGTTGAAAACCCGCCCTAATATTAGTGTTAAAAAAGGTAGCATCATTTTTTGGGTAGTTTGCTGAACATAAAACATTACAAGTGGTATTTTGTAAAAGTTTCAGTTCGAAGGGGGAGTTGAATATTCTGTCACCAAATAAAATTGAACCAAGAGATTCAGACTGTTTCTCTAGACCATCAGTAGGTTTACAAAAATGGAATCTTGGAAAGTAGTAATCATAAGAATACAAGTATGTGACTGAATCCAAATCTTCTTTTCTTAATGAAGGTGTAATGTGGTTAACTAGTAATGGAACCTTGTCACCTTCTTTGTAAGATGTTGGAGCAACTCCAGGGAGATAAAAGGCATTGGAGCATGCTATCAAAAGGCATAGAAGAGTACAAGAGAATTTCATACTCAATTGCAGTATGTATATTTAGCTTCAAGAATGAAGGTGGAAAGGATAGAACACACGAAATGTTTATTGAAAACAATTTTGCGAACCCTGACGACATTTCGAGACTGAACTTTTTCTGAATTGACTACTAAAAAGTCTCTACACATTTACAAGCTGGAAATCCCACCACTTCTATGCCGGTTATATGTTCCGATATCATAGGCCAAAATTGGAATGTACTGGATTTTTTTAGTCGTTCATAGCTTCTTATTCTACTTTGGTTATCTACCATCTAAGAGTTCAAACAGTTAGTGGCATTAAGCATAAAATCAGATGTTAGTACATAAAGTAGTCGACGGCTTCGCATATTATAGTATAATTGTGGCATTTAATTAACATTAGGCTTACTGTTCATAGACATATATCTTGCTCTTATATCATCATACAGTTTTTAAATAATTGAAAAAAAATAGCACCGGTTGGTTTCGATCCAACGACATCAGGGTTATGAGCCCTGCGCGCTTCCACTGCGCCACGGTGCTCAGTCGGGCTTTATACTCTCAGAATTTCATATTTTACATATTTTAAGAAAGATCGTTTTTTCGTCAGAATATAAATTATATGTCGTGAGTGTGAAAATTGTGAAAATTATGTTATAATTTAAGGGTGTCAGAACATCAACATAAATTGTATGTCATAATTCAATATATATTATGTCACAGAATTGTGTTGTGTTGATTAGCTAATCCAAGAACATAAATACAAGACTCGGCATTACATTTGCATAATGCATATAATTGCCGGCATTGTTATGGTGTGGCTAGAGTTGATTAAGATGATGATTGGTCAAATCATCAAGTGGCTGTTCAACTGCTGGATGGACGAAATTGGACAAGTATAAGGACGATTCCGCTTGTATTTTGTATTTCATATGTTTAATGAGAGATTCTTTTGAAGTAAGGATTCCTATATATATTTTATTAATATATTTTAGTAAATAGTTCATAAGACAAAAGTCACACTCAACCGAAGTTTAGCACCAACTATCAATAGTAAGTAACTTGTTCTTTACTGTGAAAATTATGTTAAATTTTGAAAAGTAAAATAATAGCAAATGTTTGAATAGCTGAAAAATAGATTCAATTAATTAATAATTGATTGAAGTCTAGAACTACCTAATAAGCATCTACACCGATAGATAGCTTATGGAATAGGAAGTACCGCAATGCCGGTTTACCAAAGTAGCTTATCAAGATAGCTTATCAAGATAGCTTATCAAGATAAGAGATGATTAATGAAGATATTGTAGCCGATCATATTGATGAAAGGACTTGAATAATGAACAACAAATATATATTCAGTATAATATAATAGGACATAGTTTCTATTTATTTAAATTATAAATTTCTATAATTGATCTGGTGGGAAAATTCCAGCCTTTAAATATTCCAACCTGTTGCATATTGCCAACTGGTAAGACATCTCTTGGAACTTTCTCGAAGATCAATCTCTTTACAAATGAGGTAAAAGATAAACACTGAAATTCCGAATCCTTACATTATCCTCCCTTCTGAAAAAACTCAACCCGAGTTTGATGCGTCTGAAGGGCCTTCATCATTTATGGACGAACGTGTAAATACTTTAGCATTATGAATCAATGTTTTCCGTAACGACTTTGGTACCATATTGAATAACGAGTATGGA
>PPNM03000078.1:0-34392 GCA_003707275.3 Kregervanrija fluxuum | reverse complement strand
AGCCACTTGATGATTTGACCAATCATCATCTTAATCAACTCTAGCCACACCATAACAATGCCGGCAATTATATGCATTATGCAAATGTAATGCCGAGTCTTGTATTTATGTTCTTGGATTAGCTAATCAACACAACACAATTCTGTGACATAATATATATTGAATTATGACATACAATTTATGTTGATGTTCTGACAATGATTACAACAATTTAAATAGGAACAGTGACCTTCAAAGTTTCATGAAGGGAAAAACAAATATTTGTAGTATAAAAAGTGAAATTTTTTTTGAACAGGAATGCCTTCTTAGCTTAGTGGTAGAGCGTTGCACTTGTAATGCAAAGGTCGCTAGTTCAATTCTGGCAGGAGGCAAGATGTTTCATTTTTTTTTCGATGCGTTCACTTTTTTTAGGCTGGAAATTTTTTTTACATTAATTTTTTTTTCTGTTATCCTTCATTTTTTTGCTTTAGGATTATTACACACACCACATTCAATTATTGCAAAACATGGAAGATTTGGATAATATAAAGAGGCTGATAAAGTCATTAAAAGTTGAAACTACAGGATTTTCTTCTCAATTAGAAAACACAATACTAGAAAAAACTCTTAACGAGTTGTTAGTTGATATATCGATAAATGGTGAAAATAAAGTTAGTGAAAGTCAAATACAACTAAGCAAAGCTAAATTATTAAATTCATATGCATATGTTCTTGCATCATTATATTTTATCTTTTTGAAAACTAGTGGATTAAACAAAGAAAACACACATCCAATTATGCAAGAACTAAACAGAGTTAAATCCTATGTTAATAGAGTTAAAAGGGCAGAGGATTATTTGACTAAAGATAAAAAGAATGCTGAAGCGGATACAGAAATAGCTGAAAGAATCATAAGAAACCAATTAGAACCAGCAGTTTCAAAGGTTCATTTTGAAGGAAAACACACTAAATTTGATGAAAATTCCAAAATGATTGCGGAAATATTGAAAAAAAAGACTAATAAAAAGGTCAAAAAGAACAGACACAAAATTACTAAATAAAATGTATACGATAGATAACTATAATAAATATATGAAAATGATTAATGGTATAGAACTTCCCAAAATGGATAACACCTGTGCACCACATATTCTTTATCGCTGGAAGTATTACGTAATTCTTGTAAACAGAATTCTAAGTCAGATGGGAAATAGACTTGTTCCTCAGTCGCCTTTAGTTTACTACATTGTTTGCTTGTTTGTGCTGTTATTCCATATTAGTGTATATAATTTTAAAATGTTTCAGTACTGTAGAGACTTGATCCATCGTCATCGAAAGAAAATTGTTGTTTCCACAGGTATAGTTGCTGTGTCCTATGTTATAGGTTCATACGTGACTAAGAAAATTACTGAGTTTCAGGAAAAGCTTAAGGAAGAGAATGCAACCAGGGAATTGATCAAGAAACGATTTAGACAAACTCAAAAAGATTGTTATATGACGTTCCTTTCATTTCTACCTGTTTTAGTTGAGCCAATTTATTCTGAACTAAACGTTGAAGAAATTACTAGAGAATTAAGAATAGAAAGAGCTAAAAGATCAAAATCTGGTTCTATTGATAATAAATCTGAATTATTGACTGTTCACAGTGATGATTTAGTATCATCTAGTGGCGATGCCAAAAATACGAATGATAATAATAAGAGCAAGGGTAAATCAAAAACTCAACTTTGGAAAGAATTAAAGATCCAATCATTGACTAGATTTTTCACATTAATTTATAGCGAATCTCTACTCATAATTATGTTACATTTACAATTAAATATTATTTCAAGAAAATCCTATCTTAAAACAGCACTTAAATTAGCTTCACAGAGCCAAGGTATTGAATTGATTGATTTTGACGATGAAGAGTATAATATTTTAGATGACAAAGATTTATCCGAACAAGCATTTTTGTCGTTTAGTTGGTGGTTATTAAATAAGGGTTGGATTCAATTAAAACTAATAGTTCAGGAATGCGTTGAGGACGTTTTTCAAGAATTGAATTTAAGAGAAGAATTAAATATCGAAGAATTTGCGAGATTAATCAGTGAGGTCCAGAAAAATATTGATGAAAAATTATTAATTGAAAAATCACTTGGTGAATTATATGGTGAAAAAGAAGATGATGAGTTAAAGAACGAAAAATATCCGACTTTAATTGGTTTAATTTTACCAACTTCAAGTTTAGAATTTTTCTTATTACAAGAAACGAATTCTATTGAATTTTTGTCCAATTTCAATTCAAAAGTTGAAAATAATGAAAATTTAAAAAAAATATTATCTGAATTGAAGAACTATTTAAAATCTGATCAAGTTAGTGTTATCACAAGCCTGCTATCTAGTATTGCAATTTCTAAAACGTTAGATAATACATCTTTAAGTTTAGCTAATAAACTTAAAGCTTCTAAAGATGAACAGGCGTCTACTGACAAGTTTAAGCTTGCTTTAATTCTAGCTGTTTTAAGTACGCAAATGAATGAACTTACAAGTCGGAGGGTTGATAACCAAATTTTATATGAGATGAACAATATTGAAGCATTGGACGACTTAAGTGCAAGTGTATACTCAAACTTTGATGCGTGATATGATAATATATACACTGACTATATCAAGCGTATACTAGTAATACTGTTAAAAAAATATTTAAAACTTGAATAATAATTTGAATCCGACATTCAACGACATATACGCGAGATGGGATCTTACTTCCTAAAAGAGTATCATAATTGACCGATAAGAACGAAAGACTTGTAAATTCTTTTCTTAGAAGCATAATTATTGTTTATATTCAGTGTATAGCATCATGTATAATAAGAGGGTCATCCAGCTATAGTCTAAAAAATTCTAGATCAAAATTAAGTCTCTGTAAGGATTAAAATCAAATTTATAGTTGACATGGATAAGATTGTGGAAAATGAAACGATTTTTTCATTTCGTGTCGCTCATATTCTCGTACCTCTCGTTCCTAATCATACTTATGAACATTTTTTCTTTTCCCTTTTCTTTATAGACTTGTGATCTTAGCATCTTTTTCTAATTCTAATTTCCATAAACTACAGAAAATCACCATGATGGATTCTTTAGACAGTGCTGTGTTAATTACCGTTTTTTTGGCCCTCATTGCTTACTTTACAAAGGGTAAACTATGGGCAGTCGAAAATAAACTTGATGAATTTACTAGTTCTTCCAATGATATAGTAGCAACTCTGAAAGAATCGGGTAAAAAGGCAGTCGTTTTTTTCGGTTCTCAAACTGGTACTGCTGAAGATTATGCTCATAAATTTGCCAAAGAATTTCAGTCAAGATTTTCAATCCCAACCATGGTCGCAGATTTGGCTGATTACTCTTTTGAAAATTTTCAATCAATATCTAATGACATTTCAGATTTTAAATTAGCCACGTTTTTCATGGCAACTTATGGTGAAGGTGAACCTACAGATAATGCTGTTGAATTTTTTGATTATTTAGACAATGAGGCTGAAGATTTAACAGGAATCAAATTTTCTTGTTTTGGTTTAGGCAATTCAACCTACGAATTTTATAATGCAATAGGTAAAAAAACAGTCGATCAGTTATTAGAAAAAAAAGCTGAACTTGTTGGCGAAATTGGTTTAGGTGATGATGGTAAAGGTTCTATGGATGAAGACTATCTCTCATGGAAAGATAGTTTATTTGATGTTATCAAGGATACTCTGGGCTTAGAAGAACAAGAAATGAGTTATCAACCATCCATTGAAGTTAAGGAAAGTTCAACTCTAACTACAAAATCATCAAATGTTTCACTAGGTGAACCGAATTCAAAATATGTTAATCCAAAAACGGAAGAAGAACTAGAATCTTTAAAATATGGACCTTTTGATCATACTCATCCATATTTGGCACCAATTACTGAGTCCAGAGAATTATTTAATTCAAAAACAAGACACTGTATCCATGCTGAATTTGATTTATCGGGCTCAAATCTAAAATACTCTACTGGCGACCATGTTGCGGTTTGGCCTTCTAACTCCAATGAGAAAGTTTCTAAATTATTATCAGTTTTGGGATTAGAAGATAAGAAGGATCAAGTTATAGAAATCAAATTATTGGATTCAACTCTACATTTACAAATCCCGTCTCCAACAACTTATGAATCTGTTTTAAGATATTATCTAGAAATCTCTGGTCCTGTTTCAAGACAATTTTTGAAATCTATAGTACAATTTGCGCCAGATGCTGAAACCCAGGAAAAAATTAAAACTGTTTCTGATAGTAAAGAAAGCTTTCAGAAAGACGTTACAGAAAAATATCTTAATATTTCTGATGCTTTAGATATTTTAAGTTTGGGAAAAAAATGGTCTTCAGTTCCATTTGAGTTTATTATTGAATCCATAGCTAAATTACAACCGCGTTACTATTCAATTTCATCATCGTCAACTTCAGAAAAACAAACCGTTCATGTTACAGCTGTTGTTGAACAAGAAAATCCATCTGGTTCCGATCATTTAGTTACTGGTGTCGCAACGAATTTATTATTAGATATTAATGCGAAACAAAATAAGGTGAAAGATTTGGAGTTATCTCAAACCTATAATTTAGAAGGTCCAAGAAATAAATTTTCACTTTACAAATTACCTATTCATATTAGAAGATCGACATTTAAATTACCATCCAATCCAGCTACTCCTATCGTTATGATCGGTCCAGGAACCGGTGTGGCACCATTCAGAGGGTTTATTAGAGAGAAAGTTAAGCAAGTTCAAAACGGTAATAAAAATATTGGTGAATTAATGTTATTTTTTGGTTGTAGATCACCTAATGAAGATTTCTTATATAAAGATGAATGGACAGACTATTCTACGAAATTAGATAACAAATTTTCTTTAATTACAGCATTTTCTAGAGAAAATGGAGAGAAAATTTATGTTCAACATAAATTAGCTGAGCAGTCTTCAAAAATTATAGAATTAATGGATAAAGGTGCATTTTTTTATGTTTGTGGTGACGCATCTAGAATGTCAAGAGATGTTCAAAATACTTTAGTTACAATTTACAAGAAAGAAAAGAAGTTAACTGAAGAAATCGCCTCTGATATGGTCAAACAATTGAAAGTTATGAACAGATACCAAGAAGATGTTTGGTGATTTCATGTGATTCATATAGAGCTGAATCTTATATTTAATTTAATCCATTTATCACACTAAGTAATTGAACTTGTATTTAAGAGTGTTTGTAATGCTGACTTTATACTGCTACTAATACTAAATCAATCTCCGAGTAAGTCTATATGCAATGAAAGTCTAATGATATACTCAATTAATAAGCTGATTTTAGATAAAATGTAAGAGATGAAAAACTAGTGTACGATAAAGGCAGAGCGATAAAAAAAAATAATTTTTTTCTCTTTTCATGAAAATTTTTTTTGAATATGTTTTTTTTATCTTTGTTTCTACAATAAATAGACCAATTTAGACATGCCTCCAATAGATTCAAAGAGGCTTAAATCTATTAAGAATAAACACAAGAGGCAGCAACTATTTGCCCAATTGAAGCATGAACAAAATAAAGCACGTCATACTGACCGTAAAGCAAGAGCTCGTGAAGAAAGAGACAATCCAGAATTAAAAGAAAAAAGACTTGAAGAGAATGTTCCCGCAACTATAGATTCCAAACGTGTTTTCGATGAAACTGTCAATGTTCAGCTTGAAGGTGAAGATAACTTTGATTCATATTTTAAAGAAGGTAAAGAACCGAAAGTTTTAATAACGACGAGTGCTAATGCAAAAAAGGCAGGTTATGAATTTGCTGCAATGCTAATGGAAATCGTTCCAAATTCGACCTTTGTCAAAAGAATGAAGAAATATTCAATGAAAGATATGGCAGAATATTGCTCAAATCGTGATTTTACAGACCTAATTGTTATTAATGAAGACAAAAAAGTTGTTAATGGTATAACATTTATACACTTACCTGAAGGCCCAACATTTTATTTTAGCATCAGTTCCCTCGTTGGAAGAAAAAGAATTAAAGGACATGGTAATCCAACAGGACACATCCCTGAATTAGTTTTAAATAATTTTACAACTAGGTTAGGTCAATCGGTCGCCAGATTATTTCAATCATTATTTCCCCATAGACCTGAATTTCAAGGTAGACAAGTGGTGACTTTACATAATCAAAGAGACTTTATTTTCTTCAGAATGCATCGTTATATTTTTAAAAATGAAGAAAAGGTTGGCTTGCAAGAGTTAGGTCCAGAATTTACTTTAAAGCTAAGAAGAATTCAAAAAGGCATTAGAGAGGAAGTGGATTGGGAATATAGACCAGATATGGAAAGGGACAAGAGAAAGTTTTACTTATAATTCTTATTTAATTATTTTATATAGAAATATATTTTATTAATATCTAAAAACATCTAAAACATATCATTATTTACGTTTATTTTCGATTCTTTCAAATAAATCTCGTGCAATTTTAATATCCTCTAAAATCAAACATTCATCATCAATTTGGTATGAATCATTTTTGCTTCCTAGATTATTGTCCATAATAATCATTATATAAATATTTGAAGTTAAAACATCCAAATAAATAGATGAATTTTTTCCATGTAAAATTAAATTTTTGAAGTTTGATCTGATTTTGTTAACACTTTGTTTATACGTTTTAATAATATTTGAAATCTTTTCAAACCTTTTAGGATCTAAATCGTCCACGGGATTTTCTGATATTATCTTGGCTTTACTTTTAAATATGTTCATTGAAGAAATCACCAAAAATGTGGTTTTTTCGAATAAAATAATTTCTCTTGCGTTTATAATTTCATTTAATTTTGTTAAGTGTTGTTCATACAGAACAATATTTGGAATTAATGAACAGACAATGGATGACCAGGCCTTATACAAACTCTCGTCCCAAATTGAAGTCGCAAAACCCGTAATATTAAATCCATATTCATTATACGCAATAGATTTTAGTTGGTTATACATCAAATCAAATAATTCTTGTCTTTTATTTATTTGAACTAAATCCATTTTATGAATTAAAATAAAAATCTTAACATCTGGTGAAAATTTCCTTAAATTTTCTAGAACTCTTTTGAATGTATTTAAATCTTTCGTAACTTCTTTACTTTCAACATCAAAAACATGAATCAAAACTTCACATTTCTTAAAAATATTATTGCCTCCATTATTACTATCATTTGTATTGTTCAAAAAATTTTCCATAAAAATATCCTGACCACCACAGTCCCATAAGTTTAAAGTCATATTGTTTAAAAATCTCAAGTTTGAATGTTCAACATCAATCGTTGCACCTAATCTTCTTGTATCAAATGCCGAATAATTTGAAAAAATAATTGATCTCATCGATGATTTACCAGATCCTGAACGACCCATCAATAATAATTTTTTCCCTGATGACATCTTTGTATTATGTTTTATATAGATAACAATATCAACTATAAATAATCGTATCAACAGAACTTTTTCGATAGCTGAAATAAAAATGTATTTTTTACACATAATAAAAATGGAAGCGAGTGTTATTTTTCGTCCCATGTGGCTGGACATTGTGGGAAGCTATAATTATATTTCTTCTTACAGCTTTTACATTTATTTCTTACCTTAGTTGTGATTTTTATTCCATCCTCCCCCATTTTTTGATGTTGAAACAACGAAGACAGATTGTACCATTTGAATCCTTTTACTTATGGAGAACAAAACTTAATATTTATACAAATTTCAGAGTGGCAGCTGAATATTCAAGGGAATTATCTGTAGAGACAATATATTACGCCTTAGCGGAAATGATTAAAAAATTCCCACAGTTATCATTAAGTGCCTATCCTACTGATAATTCTGAAGATAATTATGAACTTAAATTTATTCCTAAATACAAATTGAATGATGTTATGGAAGTTGTTGATAATATCAACCTCTCAATTGGTGAGCTTTTTGATAGTATTGAGCACGTCAGCTTTGAATATTCACAAGGCCCACTGTGGAAGATAATTTTGCTAAATAAATCAACATTAATATTCTATTGTGAGCATTTGTTATTTGATGGTACATCAGGTATGAATTTTCATAAGGAATTTTATAATGCTTTAAATAATTTACATAAAGGAACAGCTTTTGTTGGTATGGATTCTATTTTATTTGATTTTTCAAATGTTTCTTCTACAATCGAAATCGGGCCTTTGCCAACTGATGTTGTTGACTACTCTGCTTCTTTTTCTACTGCAATTTACACCCTTACAACTGAATTATTTCCTAAATTTATTTCAAACTGGGTTCGTGTGAATTTCAGTCGTAATAAATACACACCTTTGTTGACCAAAACAGTTTTGGTACCATCAGTGGAAGGTTGGGAAGGCAAAAATAAAGTTAAAATATTCAGTTTACCAAAGGATAGTGTTAGTAGATTAATCTCTTTTTGCCGTTCTCATGGTGTCAAACTTACTTCATTACTTGCCGTAATTTGTCTTACAGCTATTAAGCCAATTACAGGAAATAAGGACACGCGAACAACAATCCCTAATGACGCTAGGAGTTTAATGAATTTAGAAGAATTGAAGGATGTCCACTTTAACTTCCACCCACAATTTGGATTGTTTCTTGGCTTTCTGGATCTAGATTTACCGGCAACCAGTAAAATTCAAGTAGATGATAAATTTGACTGGGAATTGGTTAAATACGTTCACGAAAGGATCCATGAAAATATTCCTCATTCTCTGGAAACTTTTGGATTGCTTAAGTATGTGAATGCCAAGAAATATTTTACCGGTCAAAAAGAAAATATTGAAAACGGCCATTTTTCAACCTTAATCGTTTCCAATTTAGGTAATATTGAGTGTACTGAAGGTGAAACTACTATTAAAAATGCATGGTTCGATCAAAATTTTAATAGCACTGCATGTTTTCTTGTTGATGTCATAGGATCTGAAAGTGGAATCAACATTTGTTTAAGAACTCACAATCAGGAATGGATGGATGTTTTATTTGAAGGAATACAAAAAATCACTAAAGAATTATTAAATGAATAGATTTGCAATGCTTATCGAGTATCATGGTTTATAATGTTTAAATCCACCATAATAAATAGGAATCTCTGCATATTGAATTTAGACTATTATGTTGTACGATTTTACGGGGATTCAAAATATTAAACTCAGCCATGAAATAAATAATGAAAAAAAGTGCACAAATTGATTTTTACGGCTCTATCCCTTAGAGACTTTTTTTTATAAAACACAATTGCCACCATCAAAATGCCATTAAAACAGTCAAGATTACTGGCTCCCTTCGAGGAATATTTTCTGTGGAGAAATGATTTTGAACTCTATTCAAATTTTTGTGTTACAGCTCAGTTTACCGAAACCTTAACGCCAGAATTAATTTTCCATGCATTATCATTAATGGTCGGCAAATTTTTGCAACTTTCGGTTGATGCTTTCCCAATTGAATCAAACCAAAAAAAATATCAACTTAAGTTTATTAGTCATTACAAATTGAGTGATGTCTTAGAAATTATAAATGATGAAAATAAAAAATTATCAGATATTTTAGATGAAGTTGATACTGTTCACTTTAAATATTCACTGGATAAGCCGTTATGGAAAATTATATTAGTGAATAATACACAGATTGCATTTTATTGTGAACATCTCTTATTTGATGGAAATTCCGGCTTCAATTTTCAAAGAGAATTTCAGAAAGCATTGAATGATCCAAAAGAAACATCCGCTTATATAGGTCCGGACTCTGTTTTGTTTGATTTTACAGAAAGTTCTTCATCTCTTGAAATGAATCCAAAACCTACCGATATTACAAATTATTCATCAACATTATCAGCCTTCATTTATGCTGTTTTCACCGAACTTTTTCCCGATTTTATTGCTAAATTGGTTCAATACTACTTTAGTGGTAATAAATATGAAGCATTATTATCAAATAAAGTTTTGAAGCCAGAGTTAGATCATGATGAAGGTGACAACAAGAATTCAAACCGTTTATCAATGATCTGTATTACAAAAGAGGATTCCACCAAATTAATCAATTTATGTCGTGAACATGACGTTAAATTAACTTCATTGCTAACTTATTTTTCTCTTGATGCTATTTTACCCATAACAGGTGAGTATGACACTCATACGTGTATACCATCTAATGCAAGGTCTTTAATTGATATGAAAAAAGCAAGACATATTTGTCCCAGCTTTCAACCGGAATTTGGCTTACATATAGGTAACTTTGATTTAGTTATGCCCTCATTACATAAAATACAAAAAGATGATGGAAAAATTAATTGGTATATTGTGAAACATATTCATGAGGAAATCCATAAAAGTGTTCCTTGTGGTTTGTATACATTTGGATTTTTAAAATTCGTTGATAATAAGAAATTTATTGAAGAACAGAAGAGTGATCCAACCAAAGTTCACTCTTCCACATTATGTGTTTCAAATCTAGGTTATCTTGGACCTGGTAAAGGTAAAATTAATATTATTAACTCTTGGTTTGATCAAAATATAGCTAGTGATCTCTTTGTTGTGGATATTATTGGTTCTGAAAGCGGCCTCACTATTTGTTTAAGGTCTTGTAACTCAGGTTGGTTACATTTATTTAGAAAAGGGCTTGATGACTGGATTTCAAGATCAGTTTGAATAACCAGTTGGCACGAGCTTCACATTGATGAAATTTTAAGACTTTGGTTTTTTGAAAAAAATGCCGCTCATTTATTTAAGCCTCGTTGTGAGATAACTTGTTTATAGTCGAAGCTATCAATTTTATATATATATATATAGATTTTTCTTATTTTGTTTTGGGTATAGTGTTAGAAATAGAAATAAATAAAAATGGTGGATGATCATTTTAGAGATTTAGTTCCTTTTGAAAATTTTTATCTTTGGAGAAATAAACTTGAAATATATTCTAACTTTAGGGTGGCCGTTGAATATTCAGAAGACTTATCAATTGAGTCCATTTTTTATGCTTTAATACAATTAGTGAAGAAGTTCAATCAATTGTCTATTAATGTTTCTGATTCTACTGGAAATAAGGGCAAATATTATGAATTCGGTTTTATTACTGAATACAGATTGAATGATGTGTTGGATATAGTGGAGGACGAATATAGGACTGTAGAAGAATTGTTTAACGAAATTGATGGAAAACATTTTGATTATGGTAATGACAAGCCTTTATGGTCTTTAGTATTATTCAATAAAAAGACCTTAATTTTTTATTGTGATCATTTACTTTATGATGGTACCTCGGGCATAAATTTTCATAGAGAATTTTTAAAAGCTTTGAAAAATCCCATTAAATTACTAGAATACCAAGGAATTAATTCCCAACTCTTCAGATTTGGTGACTTTAAATCAGATTTTCAAATCACTCCGAAGCCAACAGATATAGCAGATTATTCAGTACCTTTTAAAACCACTACGTATGTTATATTAACGGAGCTTATGCCAGATAGTGTTTCCAGACTAACTAGATATTATTTTAGCGGAAATAAATATTCTAACCTTTTATCGTATAAACAATTAGAGACTCCAGGAAAATCAACTAAGGATGTAACTGAAACTGTTCACCTATCCTCTGAACAAGTTTCTAAATTACTAAATATTTGTCGTTCCCACAATGTTAAACTTACAGCATTGCTGACCTTGGTTTCTCAATTAGCAATTCAACCTATAGTGGGACCAGACAATGATGTGAGCATTGATATTCCAACTAACGCAAGATCGATGTTGAACATAAACCATGCTAAAAAATTATGCAGTTCATTTAAACCCGAACTCGGTCCATATTTTGGATTAATTCAAATGACATTTCCATCCTTAGAAAAATTAGAGCTGTATAATAAAAGAATCAGCTGGGAAATTGTTCAATATATTAACAAACGTATTCAAGAGGATGTTAATAAGTCGTTATACATTCTTGGATTATTAAAATTTATTAGGCCCCAAGAATTCCTGACTAAACGTAAAAGTGACGCCGAGAAAGTTAATCTTCCGACCTTAAGTATTTCAAACTTAGGTAATTTGAAGAATTCTGGTAATGGTGATATTGGGGTTGTAAATGCTTGGTTTGATCAGCCAACTGTGAACTCGTTGTTTAGCATAAATATAATCACATCGCCTAAGGGCATAAATCTGGGTTTAAGATCCTTAAGCAATGAATGGTTGATGGTTTTTAAAGAAGGTATGGACAAATGGCTTAGTACTGCTTTGAACGATTAAAGCTGTAATACTTTTGTAATAATTTATAATTAATAGTAATGATAAACTTATAAAACTAAAAGAGTTAGAAATCTTGCATCGCCTCAAAGATCTGACAAAATTTAAATAAAACTTTCTACTTCATTATTACTTTTTCCTACACAGTGCAACGTACAAATATACAATAGAACCATGTGTGGTATATTATTTCATTATTCTGAAGAAAGAAAGTTTAAAAATGAACAGCCTGGAATTCTTTTTAATTCATTAGTACCTATAATTAGAGCCAGAGGTGGAGATTTTGAACAGACTAAAATTATTCATGGTGGTAAAATAGAATTATACTCTTCCGTTCTTTCATTACGTCAACCAATGTTAGAACAACCAATGGAATCTTCAAGATTTGTTATACAATTCAATGGTGAGTTGTATAACCCTGAGATTCCTGAGTCAATGAATGATGTTAGTTATTTATATGATAAATTGACAAAAGACTTTGATAATGATATTTTAAAGACAATAGGACATTTACTTGGTGAATTTGCATACTGTATTACCGACAAGAAGTTGAATAAAGTTTATTTTGGAAAAGATATTATGGGAAAAAAATCATTATGCTATTCAAGTGATGCATATAACAAGGAACTTTATGTTAGTAGTTGTCCCCCAACTGATCATGCATCGAGGGAAACTTTTAGTGATTGTGAAAATGCTAAAATCTATATTTATGATTTGAATTTGAATAATCTGGATCAAATTTCATTTGATTCTAATGTGGATTTACCAAATTTGTACCAGGTTTCATCTGTGGATAAGCTTTCAGGTAACGAGGCCACCCTCATAACAGAGCTTCACTCAAAATTACAACTTGCTGTCAGCGAGCGTATTTCTACTATATTTCCACTACCTCAAGATATAACGCCCTCAAAGTTTTCAATTTTATTTAGTGGTGGTATTGATTGTACTTTACTTGCTGCTTTATGTGGTGAATTATTATTTGATAATGTTACAATTGATTTACTTAATGTATCGTTTTGTAATCCGAGATCTAAAACGGACCCTAACGATACACCCGATCGTAAATTAGCAGTGAAAAGTTGCCATGAATTGAATAAAAAATATAATAGTAAGGGGGTGACTTTTAAATTGGTTGAAATTGATGTCTCGTACGAAGAATATTTGATTGAAAAACAAAAAGTTATAGATTTAATTTACCCAAATGATACCGAAATGGATTTATCCATTGCAATTGCTTTTTATTTTGCATCCAGCGGTAAGGGAAAACATTATACGAGTAACTGTAAAGTATTATTAAGTGGGTTGGGTGCTGATGAATTATTTGGTGGATATACTAGACATGAAAGAATTTTTACTGGCATTAGCAATCAAACTAAAAGAAGGTTAAAAGGTAAACCGGAAATGGATAATAAGGAATATGATGTTCATCAGCTGAAAAAAGAACTGAAAGATGAATTGCAGTGTGATTTGAGCAGATTATGGGAACGTAATTTGTCTAGAGATGATAAGGTCATTTCGTGTTGGAATAAAGAAGCTAGATATCCATTTTTGGATCACCATTTTATTAAATGGGTTAGTGAAAAGGTACCTTTGGATTACAAATTAAAATATGTTGAAGATACTGGGGAAATTATTAGAAAATATGCATTAAGGTTGTTAGCTGAAAAGATGGAATTAACTTGGATAATATATGAACCTAAAAGGGCCATCCAATTTGGTGCAAGAAGCGCCAAAATGGAAGTCGGGTCAGGTAAAGCGAAAGGTACGGATAAGTTATACTGAGGATGCTAAATAGATAAATAGATTATGAATATTTCAATTATCGGTAATTAATATAAATTCCAATATAGAATTATAATCACCCAAGCGGAAGGTATCTTTATTTCTCAGTTCAATAAATCTATTGGTGGGAAGTTCTGTTTTTTCATCATTTAGGAAAGTGCCATTTGTAGATTTCAAGTCTAAAAGATATAGCTTAACTTCGTTATTGGAAAATTTACGAAATTGTAAAACTGCATGCTGTTTTGATATTAGATCACCATCCTCCCGAGGAGAAATAATAATATCAGCTAATGAATCATCTCGTCCGAAAATGAAAAAGGATTTGTAATTTATGAGCGGTATTTCTGTTTGTTTTTTAGTTTCTTCATTGTATTTAAATAAATGGATTTTGCAATTTGAGTCCGGGATACACGCATCTTCAGGTGGTGAATATTTAGAATTATTTTCAAGTGTTATTTTATTACCCTCGGAATCTATTTGATTTGTGTTAATATATTTTGTTAATACTCCAGAAGGCTTCAAAGAAACCTTTAGTCTTTTCACAGGAATATTGCCTCTACTTTTTCTGTCTCGATCTCCATAATAATTTGTTCTACTGTTTCTGTCAATTTTATAGCCTTCTCGTTCATATGAATGTCGGTTTCCACCTGTCTCTCCGTATTTATCTCGATACTCTGCCCTATTATGATTAACGTCCCTATAATTGTAATCATCCTTATTCATTCTTCTATATCCAGACATTATATTATACCAACATCATAAACCTCAGAAGAAGCTAGGATTCATGGCGCTTCAATGTAGAAAAATATGAAATAAATTAACGTCGCGTCGATTTTTGAAATATTTTATTACAATTTGTAGTAAAGAGGGGAAATATTAAATCGCTCCAATTTTAATGGCCAACAACGTATCGAAGATATAAATTTATTTTTGTAAATAATATTGAAGACCAAATCTTACACATACAAAGATGTCTGCATACCCAGTCTATTTCAAAGAACCTATTAGAGTATGTATGATATACAAGACTATTCACATATATGATATTTGACTAGTCTAAAATTGAGCAGAAAAATCAAGAATAACTACTAACACTATTTTATATCTAATGCCATTTCAATCAGTGGTTACGTTATCAAGCACACAATAAACCACATCTTTTCTTTTCAGGTGCAATTGCTGCATTAGGACCACTCTTTTTATTTGTTGGTACTCCACTAAGAAGAAAATTCCTATATGAAGATGCTGCTCCATTACCGTTAGACGGTTACCCAGTGCCTAAGAGAGCTAGACAACAAGTTGCTGGTTACGAAGATTAAATTAAATAAAAGAACAAAAGAGGTTCTAGAGATTATGCATTTGTTAAAATGAGGAGGATTGCTTGATTATTATTTATAAAAATGACAATTACATATGTTTTTATAAAATTGTTTCATACAAAGTTTAGTATTTAAATTTACCAATATTTTATAATTTTTATTTTACTGAATACTACTATTATTTATTATTCTAGAATTTACCAAATTAAAGTTTACGATAAAAAAGTGTCTTTATTATAATAAAAACTAGCTATTTACAAAAAAATGAAAAGATTATAAACATAAATATAAAGTTAAAATTTAGTTATTTACCATCTGTAGAAACCTGGAACGGGACCTCTAATCTTGTCACCCGTTAATTTACAAGTAACTTTTTTGTTACTTTCCCTTTGAGCTTTTTCATAAGCTAGTCTCTTTTGAGTTTGTTCTGTTTTTAATAAGAATCTAACACTAACCCATCTAAATGTGTAAACACCAGTTCTACCTCTACCTTTACAATCAACTCTTTTAACCCATTTGCCATCTGTGTGAACCCAGGATTCGGCAATATATAATTTATTTTCATCATAATTCATTGTTTTAGCATCTTCTAAACCTCTTTCTAGCATTTCAACTAAATCTCTTGAAACTTTTTTATGTAAGAAATGTAACTGAGTAATTGCCTTTTTTAATGGTAAATCTTTCAATGCTCTTAAAACGATATTTGTCTTCTTAACAGATGATTTAATTCTCCAGGATCTTAAGTAAATAGAAGGTTCTAATGCTTCGATTTCACTTTGGGATAATTTTAAAGTATAAGAATCACCATCTGGCAATTTAATTAGGTCACTATTTTTAAAAAATCCATTTTTTTTAACATTTTCAAGATATAATCTCCTCTTTAATGGTGATAAAAGAGAATTAACAGTTTTATATGGCTTTTGTTTTAAATAATCTTGAAGTTTCTCATCTTTTAATGGATCAATATATTGAATTGTACCAACTTCCGTATGACTATCATCCTTAGCTTCAACTGCAGAAGTTGATTTAATATCTGGAGTTAAATCTGCAAATAGTGATGATTCTGAATTGTTTTTGGTAGCCGTTGGTTCAGTTGTGGTAGAAGTGGCAAGCGTTCTTATAAACAAAGGAGCTGATATCTGCTGTCTAAATGTAAGAGGTGATAGTCTCTTAAGTAGAAGATTTGATAATGACATCCTCAATGTTCTATTTTGTTTATACTATATGTCTCTAATATGACGCCCAACCATTTAAAACATTCAACAGGAAACTGAAAAATTTGAAAGAGAGAAATTAAAAACCGTCGTGTATATATGCTAATGACACATACAATATATGACATATTTAAAAAAAAAGTTCTACCTCTCTCCAGCCACAGCAACATATGCATCAGCCACTTACGGTTAAAGGGAGGGAAATTATATAAGTATGCCACTACTTAACATTTAAGTATATTATTAAGATAAACTGCTTTGTCACATATTGAACAACTGATTGGTTTATTATTTAGACTTATTTGTTTGTAAGTCTTTTTCATATTTTACGGTTATAAATATTATAGTATTTTCCAAAATATTTATATTTCTTTATTTATCTCTTATCTTATCTTATCTTTAATTAGAATTGAATTAGAATTATAATTATTGAAAAAAATGGGTATTATCTATAAAGAACAATACAATATTCCAAACTCATCAAGATCAAACTCGGCATCTTTTTCTTCGAATCAAACTACGAGATCCTCGATTACTTCAATTTATACTACCCGTTCATCATTTTCAACTGTTTCGCCAAATTCTTCATTTTCCTATCATCAAAATGATGCCAGAAAACCATTATTCTCAAATTTCCACAACATACAAACATCAAATGCTGTAATCTATGATGATGACGAAGACGAAGAAGGAGAAGAACAAGAGGATATCGGAGATGAAAATGGTGATAATGATAGTGATAGTTTCACGGAAACCCACATTAAAATTTTAAGATGTCAAGATTGTCATACTCATATTTGTTTGAGTAGCTTAATTATTTCGGATAATTTTTATGGTAATCATGGTGCAGCTTATTTTGTTGACAATGTTTTAAATATTAAATTACATTCAGACCAAGAATTTAAAAGAATGCGAACTGGTAGATACGGTGTTAAATCTTTATACTGCGTTCAATGTGATAAAGACTTGGGTTGGAAATATGTCTATAGTGAGGAAGAAAGTGAAAAATATAAAGAAGGTAAATATGTTATTGAAAAGAACCTTCTTGAACAAGTTGATATTTAATTAAATTATTAATTGTGAATATTGTTTTATTATCATTACTATTACTAGTATTTAGTTTGATTATTTGATTATTTGATTATTTGATTATTTGATTATTTGATTATTTGATTATTTGGTTATTTTTTTTTTCGGTTTTTTGGTTATTTGGTTATTTGGTTATTTGGCTATTTGGTTATCTGGTTGTTTCGTTTCTAATATTATTTTGGTTTTTTTATTATTTGATTATTATTATTTGTTTCCTTTATTACCTGTGGGTTTTTATTTTTGTTCTATATACCCTTATTAAATCCCCGTTCTTTGTCTTTCATTATACCACCCAAAAAAATCTACAAAAATAATATATGATTTACGTTGCTGAAAAAAATATTTTTTTAAAGGTTTTTTTTTTTTGAAAAAAAATATCTATATAAAGTAAAAAATCTATAAAGTGTCTATGTCAATGTATCGGAAAAGAAAAAGTAAAAGTAAAAGTAAAAAGGTAAAAGTAGAAATAAAAGATAGAAATAAAATCGGGTTAAATAATTGAATAAAATCAAACAGGATAGGAAACCTAAATAGAGAATTGAAACTTTTCAAGAAGCAAAAAAAAAAAAATGGTAATACAAATACAAAATCAAAAACTTAAAATCTAAACCGAATCAATACTAGAACTTAACTCATCAGTGTCAATATCATCATCCGAGCCAAATTCAAAATTTTCAGATTCTTTTTTTTTTTCATAAACGTTTTTCCTTTTTAGTATGGTATCATTATTTTTATCCTTTTTTTGAACTGTATTCAAAAATAATAAAGTATCAACAACCCCAGAATCATCTTCCCCAGTGTTACCATACTGAACACTTGAATTTAAATTCAAATTTTTACGTGGTTTTGGGACCGGCGGTGGACTAATTGGGCTGTTTATTTTATCTTTTTCTAATTCATTTTTAAAAGAACTAACGTTTGAGGATAAACTTTCATATCTCTTGGCAACACTACTTGATCTAAATCTATTTTTATGCTCCCAAAAAGATTCATTACCACCTTCATTTGGTGTTTCATATAAGATATCCATCGTTCTATCTGGTGGTGGTGTTGCCCTCAAAATATTATGACTCATTTTATTTATGGCATTAGGGCTTGATTTTCTTGATGGTGGTGGAACGGGTATTGGAGTTTGTTGTAATGCAATTGGTGAGCCCATTGATTCAATTGTAGATTTCATATCAAATAAGCTTGTATCAATTGGGCTCAGATAATTGTCAGAATCGTGGTTTTGCGTGGGTGTTATGGGGAATTCTAATTCGTTTGGCGAGGATATTGGTGAATCAAAAGAAATTGGTTTTAGAGTACGTTTTGGTACAGGCGGTGGTTTAATAAATAATGGTGGAGGTGATGACAACGCTGAGGAAGAGTTAAACTGATCCAAAGACTTTGATTTTTCCCGAATTTTGGAGAGTTGTAATTCTGGTAAATGTTCTTCAAAATCACCATCATCCCCCAGTTCTGGATCATCATAATTTTCATAATTTTTAGAGCTATCCAAATTATCATCATTATTGTTATTGCTAAAATTAGATTTCTTTTGCTTTCTTTTATTTGCGTGCCTCTTCCTTGAAATGAAGAAGATGAAAACCGAAAAAAATAATACACCTAGAATAACGCCAACAACAATACCAGCAATTGAGCCTTTACTTAACCCACTGCTTGATATCAAGTTCGCAAAGTCATGTGTCGATTTGAATGCTGCCATGTCAGTCGTAATTGCAGGTGGCATAATCGAGTATGTTTCACTTTGATCAGTAACAATAAAACTTGTTGTTGCCAAAACAGACGTTGTGATTGTAGTTTCCGTGTCTGTAACCACATAAACTTGTGTATAAGTTAAATCCTCATAGTATTGAATAACGGTAGTTGTCAAAGGACCAAGAGTGATACTTGAACTGATTATGGTGGAAGATGTGCGTGGTGTGATTGAAGATGTGAGTGATGTTATTGAAGATGAAGAAGTGGTTTCAGATTTATGTGTACTTGTTTTGGTTGGTATATATGAATTTGTTCTACGTGATTTCGTTATTGAGCTTGGTGATGGATCTGCATAAACCGAGACTGATTCTGAAGTCGTAGAAGAAGAGTATGGATTTAAATTTGAACTTGCATTGTATTTTGAGTTTGAATAATATTTTGAGTTCCATATGGATTGTGAAGGGTATGTTGACGAATTAATAACTTCAAATGAAATACTAGAATTGGAAATCAAGCTACAACTTGAACTGTTTGATGCTGCATAATAATTGGAAGGTAAAGCATCGGTTGTTATGGTGTCTATTTGAATGGATGGAGTGAATGTTGCTGGCTTTTGTGAAAAAACTGTTGTAATAGCGCCATAGGCTTCATTTGGAGATGATGATGAATATTCATTACCATAATCGATCTTCAAAGATCCATCAGTATCAGTAGATGTTGTGTAAGTGTATGTTGTGCCCGGGATAACTGAAGTATTAATAGATGTTCCTGGTGCTAATGTTTGGGAACTCGACATTAAACCAAGTACCGAAGTTAAAGACTCACTGCTACCGTTTACTTTGTCATTATTCCTAACAAATCTTCTCTTGAAAAGCTTCGGAAAAACCATTTTGTGGAATTACGAATATGATGAAATATTCAAATTTGAATACGTGGTAGTAGATGTTATTATTAATAGAAGTTAAGCGAATGAATTTAAAACCAGGATACAAAGAACGGAAATAATGATCAATCTGGAGTTGTGTATATATAACTATACATATATAGCACTGAAAATAGTAATCAGTGGGACTATGGTATTGGTAGAGAATTATATGTCTTTAGCAAGTGAAAAAGTAGTAGCAGACAACAACAATCGAGTCTATGCAACGAAAAAAAAAATCCTAAAATGGTATACCGACAGATCCGGTGTACGGAAGTTAACTGTAAAGATTTTTTTACTGAGTCGGCCACAGTGGCAAATTTTACCACCCATAGGGCAGTATGAGTCCCTGTAATAGGAGCTAATACTTCATCTTCATCCCACATTGGAGTACCATTTCATCAGATTCTATTATTGGATTCAATCCTAGCAGGTCTGTGGAACTGGAATAATCATCTTTGATTTCAGCATTGAATATCTCGCTGTTTCTACTGACTAGCTATGGCATTAGATCTCGAAGACCGCATGAAGAATCACATTCTAGTAGTTCAACGAGCTTGTCAAATAATCACTGGGTCTCCTGTATGATAATATTTTGAGGCGTAAACTTTTATCGTTTAGTCACATCAACATATTGGCTTTTTTAGCAATGTTGGGAAGATTTTTCATTGTTGGTTGTTTTGTATTACCAAATTTAATTGCCAGATATTTGTATCCTATTATTGGGAGGGCAAAACACTTTCTGATAATAGTAAAAAAATTAGATTTTTCCGATTCTTTGGTCAATTCTGTCCTATAAATTGATAAAAGATAATTCAATGCATGTACTGCAGTTTCATACAAAGATTTTTAAAACCATAGGAGCTCTATATCAAATTTCATCAATTTAAATTGATAATAAACTAAATCTTTATATTATATGATGATTCGGTTTCTTTGAAAATATAAAACCCTTTCAAAAAACAAATAATTTTGCAGAGTAGCCCTGCCCTTATTGGAATAGATGCATAGCTCTCTGAACAATTTGATTAGTTGCTGCATTTACTTACTACCAAAATAACTAACCAAATCATTTCGAGTTGCCAAATCAAGGGACTCTTCAGTTCTTGTACATTTATTTCTTTTTTTAAGTAATCTAAAATCCTTCTATATTGTTTTTAAATCAACTTTACTTGAATAACTTTTTCACAGTTTTTACTAAGCAGTTCTTTTTTCAAATGTTCGGGTGCATTACCTTTAATTTCAAAACTCTCAATTATAAGTCACTAATATTCCACCCACAAAAAATACAAAAGCAATAGGAATCCATTTATCCAAATTTTTGGTCTATTTCAGAACACCTTTTCCATTCACAATTAAAAGAAGACTCACAGTTTTAATTCCGTTGGCATATTAATTGCACAATAACTAACAAAAAATTCTTCTGTAGGTTTGATGTTATTCAAAGTTTTCCGTGATAATTGATTCTCATTTTTCCAAATTAAAATGCAATTTGGATTACAACTATGGCTAATCATTGCAAACATTGGATCAAACATACATTCAACATCCTTACCAAATGTGTTCTGTACTGCTGTTGCATTTATATAGATTAAAAACAATACTCTGTAAATACCGTTAATTTCAAAATCCATTTTTAAATTCTAAATTTTTAGACTATATTTTGTTTCCTTGAAATATCTTCCAAAACTTTACTATACTTGTTTTAGTTATACTAAATAGTGACTGATGTTCTATACTAACAGATTCGTTATCTCTATTACATTTTTTAAACAATTGCATATGATCACTCACGTTCAACAAGATGTTTGAATGAATGTCGCCACATCTGCTCATTTTTAGAAGTAGTTTAAAAACAGTTAATATTAATAAAAATACTTTTTTCACTTTTTGTAAAGATTGCTTTATCTTTGTTTCCACCGTCTGAAATAGCCCTTTTAGGAAGAAATTTCAAAAAATTGAATTTTAGAACATGAGAATCCAACAAACATTTTGAACAGTTTTTACAACTGAAACTAAAGACCCTGATAATTGGATTGAACTTTAAAATGATGTTCCGAGATCTTCTAGCATATTGAGTTACGCTCCGTATTTTTGTGTATGTTTTAGGAAACATTTATTGTCATCCTTCTTTTCAGCATTTTCTAATCTAATCTCAAGTAATTTGTTAGCCTTGCAATCATTGAGCAGCCGATTAACATTCCTCTCAAAAACTGGAGTTGGAGTTTTAATATTGTTTAGTATCTTTGTGGTATCGATAAATCTTAAATGTTACCTTTCGCTCATTTTCTAATTGGCTTCACTAAACTTTCAATTACTTAGAATGAAATGACAGTAAAATTCACTTCTCATATTTATATATTCTTTGCCCTTTCTGGTTTCGGTTCTTGAACAAATGTTTATGATTACATGGCTGTGTATGCTTTTTCAAGTCGACCACTGCCTTGATCTCTCTCTAGATGTTTTTATTTAATATGTTAATTATTAATAATTAATGATTTTATAAAATTTTAATTTGAAATTATGCAATATATATTAATATAGCTATATATATGAGGCAGAAGACTAGAATTTCATGCAATGGAATCTAAAAAAAGGAGATCAAATTTTTTAAAAAAAAATGCAACAATTTAAAATTAGTAGGTAAAATAGAAAATAAGAATACCACTGTAAAAGCATCATTTTAAAAAGCCTCCGAGCTCAGCTAAAAAGCTGAAATATTCGTTAACCCAACAGCTTAAGCTCCACCAAATGGAAAAATTAACTGTTACTTCCTCAAATGTCAATTCCCTCATGATCTCAGAAACTATGGAAGATATATGCAAGAGTAAGTTTCTAGGTTTGGTCTGTTTAAATTTTGGAGGTACAGTAGCAAATAAAACGGCCAAGGAATGAACAATAGCATTTTCCTTGGATTTATCATCATCATTTTCTATATTAAACCCAGTATTATCAGATTCATGTAATTTGAAATCGGAAATTAAATTTTGAAAGGTTGATGTTAAGTCATTTTTCATAAACGATTTAACTTCAACTTTTTTCTCTTCTGGAATAAGAAAACTGTTATCTATCAATTTATCAATATTCAATTTGAACCAGTCTTCCAAGAAAGTTTCAACGTTATTAATATTAGCCAATTTTGATGAAAAATTAGAAGCTAATGAAACAACTTTGGATAATCTTGTTAATAAATTAACAAATTTTGTCGCCAGTTTTACTTTGGCATCAATTAACGGTTGGGGTAATTGCATACTTTTAATACTAACAATAAATCTAGAATCAATATTAGAAATTTGATATCTAACGTGTTCTGGAACATCTTGAAAAATAATCTTAGAAACCAGCCTAATACATGAACGATACAGCTCGAGATCGCACTTCATCAGTAAGGGTATTAACTCAGTATAATCCGTACTGAAAACCTTTATTGCATTAGGCGATAGTGTGTTTTCATTAAATCCAAAAGTTGCTAATTCGCTAAATAATGTTTTAATTTTCATATATCTCAGGTTTTGGAAAATTCTCATGGAAAATTGATAGTATAAATCGACGATTTCTCTATGGCTGTTTTCTAAATCTGATAAATTTGGAATAACGGGAATAAATTGTGAGATTTTATCATCAAAATGTGCGAAAAGATCATCATCAAAACTGATCTTTGGATATGTATATGTTTCTTCTTGACTATTATCATGATCAATATCAAGATCAAGTCTATCTTGGAAATTGATATCAAATTCAGATTTGACAGAAATGTTGGATGATGGAGCGACTGAATTATGATCATTAACACTACTACCGTTATCAAATAAAGATTCGTCATCACATTCATCATCTGGAATTAACTGTAAACCACAATAATGATATCTACTGGCACCTCTAATACCCAATCTTCTGGTTTTAACATTTGGATATAACATTTTAACCAATTTACCAAAAGAAGCGTTACAGATTGGTCTTAAATCATGTTTCTTGCAGTTATTAACATATCTACCGAAGATAATGTTTCTAGGGCAAACAGAATTTTCGTCCAACCTAATTGACCTCAGTAATGAAATTAATGCAAACAATTGATGCTGTCTTTTTTTCTGATTTTCTGCAACTCTATTTTCTTTAGAATTTTTTGTATTGGTACCCAACATGGTAGATAAACGTTGCCCTGTTAGTTTAATAGAAAGAGCAAGTTCTGCTAGATTGGTATGAATATTTTGTCTCGCCAGATCAACTAATTTATTGTCAAAATTAATAGATAAAGTTGATGATATGGAAGACATCTGTCTATGATGCTTTCTTGTTGGATCATCAACTAAAGATCTCGAACTAGAATAAGTAGAAGAAGCCGTTGTCGAATCTAAAGATAAAGAATGGCCATGATGAGAAGGGATCGATGATGTAGATTCATATGGAGAATATGGAGCATTTGTTTGTTTGTTACCATAAGAGGACATAGCAACAGGGACAGAAGTCGAAAACATTGAATTCGAATGGTGACCTTCTATATTACTTGGAAGAGTATTATTATTATTGGTGCTGCTATATGGATACAAATTGGATTGATCAAAGGTACCTTGAGCTCCATTTTCATAAAGCGATCCATTAGAAGATTGATGAGAACTATGTTGACTTGACGTTTGAGAATGATTAATGGAATATGAATAATGTGGCTGAGGTTGAGATCCAATTTCAGACTGAGTAGAAAATGAAACCTTACTGTAAGATGAGTTACCAATAGTTTCAAGTTTGGAGATCAAAGAGGCTTGGCAGTTTGTTTCTGGAATTTTTTGTATTGAGTTGTTGGTAATATTTGACTGTGGTTGAAAATTATTCAATTGCTGATGATGAACATTCTCTTCGTGAGAACAGTTCTCCAGGTACATCTGGGGCTCCGTCGTGCCTGTGGAAGCGTATGAACTTTGGGCGCCCTGAGATGTGAAATGCTGGGTATTTTGTACTGAATTCTGAACTAAAGTAGAATTCATGTGAGCCGAAAATGTTTTAGAAGGTCTTATATTTGAAGATTGTCCGTTATTTAATGGGGACATTGATATTGATATAGTAAAACAATAAAAAAAAATGGATAAACGTAATATAAGAATTAACCTGAAAAATGCTAGTAAATGAAACGAACAAAAATGCAAATGCAGTAAAGTAAAGTAAAGTAAAAAAAAAGTAGAAGAAATTTAATCTAACCAGACGTGGGTATAAATAGAAAAAACTTGACAAAAAGATATAGTATAATCAGATATCAAAATGGATAAAGCAAGCCAAAATGGATTATTGGAAATAAATTACCGAATGATGGTAAAAAAAAAGATTGGTGATGAAGAATGATATCAGATCTATATATATTAACTCTTCAAGTGAGTGTATATAGACCGCTAGCAGTGATAAAAGTTCTTCTTGAAGAATTGTTGAAGCAGGCAAGAATGATCTGAAAATGGTCAGCTTCAAACTAAAAAAAAATTTCCTCCTAGTGAGCGGTTGATTGATTTCCCTATTTTGAGGGGGGGGATACTAGCTCGATTCTACATACGGAAGCCACTTTAATCATTCTATCCTTCAGAGCAGTGTAATTAGTAATAAAATACAACGCTTTTAGCATTCATCTAGCAGACTCCATTTTTTTGTTTATTTTCCTTCATCAAAAATCTAGAATATTTTATACCCTGAGTCTAGTTCTTTTTCGTTAACAATTCGCAACTGTAAAATTAGATCATACACAGTTTAAACATTTATAAATCATTAAATAAATCGCTGAAAAACTCTTCAAAGTTCTTAAAATTTGACAAATCAGGAAGTTGAAAACTCTGTATTTCATCATCAGCAAATACAGCATGGCTGGTGTTATTGATACTATTATTATTGTTACTATTACTTTTACTGTTATTGCTGTTAACATTCGAAATAGTAACTGGTTGGGTTTCAACCATTTTTCTGTCCTTGACTGTTTTCAAGTTTGGAGAATCTTGCATTGTAAACATAGACGATCTACGTCTCTTCATAGAAGTGGTCATATTGATCGCATCGCCGCTATTACTTCTACCACTAATTTTTGGTGGAGTTGATGATATGGCAGGACTCGATTGAGTGGAGTTAGCATTTCCATCTTCCGTGTAAACTGGTAAATCTTCAAGTGAAAGCTTCTGTTGTTGCTGACTATCCTTTCTAGCTTTATACATGCTGGTCTTCGTTATGGATCCACTACCAACAAACCCTTTATCATAAGTTGGAGTTAAATGTAAAACCTGGTTCTTATTGGCTATTTCAACAAGTTTTTTGATAATCTTTGCAATCGTTTCCGTTGCGTCACTCAATCCCTGCCCCATTTTATTCAAATGCCAGTAAGTTTTTGAAATTAAATTCAATGACATTCTTTTCTCGTCATCTTTCATATAACCTAAATATTCAAATAATGTAATACATGCGTAGACAATTTGATTTAGTTGATATACTGGTGTCCCTTTAACAAATTCTGAACTCAAATTTAGTAATTGATTCAAAATTTCAAATGAATATTGACATGCCGTATTATATGCAATCCCTAACTCATAATCCATTAGCGCCTTGGAAATAACATCAATGAATTTTCTACTTAATAAAATATATGAAAAATTAAAAGCATATGTTAGTACTTGGGAAACATCTTTAGCGATTATTCTTTCCCATCTATTTTTCCAATCAATCAAATCAGGGAAAACTAGTAAATCAGAACCATTTACAATTACCTCCATACAACTATTTTTTTCAAAATAGGTGCCACCTTCGATTAAATCAGATGCTAGTAATCTATATAAATCTAATTCTGCAACTTTAATAGCATCACCAATGGTTGCATTGGGAAAAACAATTGTTAAACGATAAATTCTCCACCAATAATCTGGAACCATAACTGGTTTGCCAGTGCCAATTGCATTTTGTAAATGGCATGCACAAAGTGAATTGAAAATACGTAAATGAAACAAATCATCATCATCATAAACATTCTCATCAACCACCCTTTGTATGATATTTTTTAAATCAACAGACATAACATAATGCATCAATCCAACATTACTTAAAATCCAACCATCAAATCCTTCAATATTATACATGCAAACGTAAAGCAATGCTTCAACATCATGATCAGATAAAGGTCCTTTACCTTCTGTGCTAGCCACAATGTCTTGTAATAACTGATAAACAGTTGACTGTAATGCTGAATGTCTATATTTTTTTTCCACTGTCATTGCAATTAAAACGAACACGCAAGTTATAAATGGATGAGCAGAAACGTAGTCTTTATCTATAATACTAATACCTCCAGGTATTATCCAAAAGTGGAAAACTTTAAGAAATTGTTTCGCAAGTTCTAAACATAAGAGCTCATTTTTTGAATAGAACTGAATGAAATTTTGAGTAGCAGCTTTAAAAGTATTGGTTTTCAATACCGTTGGTTCGGGAAACAATGTTGTATGAATACGCTCAATTAGATTCAGTGGTGCAGAAAAATCATGACGTTGTGGTATCATTTCTGCTAATTCGCTGAAGTTTGACAGCTGTGTAGTCGAAGACAAGTTCGAAGTTTTCAATTGTACTTGTTTTTGAAAATAACTTACAAAGGAATCCATTTTCCCATTTAAAGACATGATTAATGATTCCATATTCTGGATTTTATCCTCCATTTTTGTATCTTCTGGCTTATTCTGATTTGCAATTGTTGGGTTACCAATCTGCGATAAGAAAGGTACCGCTGTAGAATCAAATTTATTTATATTTTTTGTTGCTTTTGATTCAGAATTCGATTTTGATTTGTTAAGTTTACCAGGTAAAACGCATGGAATTTTTAATCTGCTACATCTTTCACAAAATAATGATTCTGAATTGTAAACACACTTGGTTTTCAATTTCCGACAAACATCACAAGAAAACACTCTTCTCTTCTTTTTAGGTTTTATACCGTCATTAAATTGATTGGTCCGCTTTTTATGGTTATTGCCATCATTTGTAAAAGGTGCACAATCAAAAGCAGATATGTCATTGTTCGTTCTAAAAAAATCTGAAAGTAATGAATCATTTGCCGTTTTAGTTGTATTTATGATCGTATCAGATTCTTCATTCGGACTATTTTCATCTGAACCTTTGGTATTCCCGTTTGTGGACGACATATGGAAGAAAAATAAGTCAAATGTTAGAAATAAAACAGCATTAAATCCTTAAGATTACAGATTAAAAAACAGGTAAGGCTCATCGAACGGTTTTTTATTTTCCTTTGTGCGCATCAATATTTTACTTTCTTTTTGTATCTCCGAAGAGATATCAAGATTTTTGGTTCACTAAAACGCTGATTACCCTATATTGAAACTAATGAACTATTTTAAGTAGCTATATATATGTATATATTTATATAAGTATAGAAATTACCAAATATATGCAAAGATGTATGAAAGATCTAATATTAGATAATCAAATAATTGAATGTGTTGTGTATCCTTACAATTAAAAGAAATTCATAAACACAACAACAGTAGAAAGTACAATAACAGATAAGATTGAAACTTTGAATGCTAATGAACCTTCACTTGAACTATCTTTTTGTTTAAATTTTGATAAACCATCTTTATCATTGATACTATTGTTATTCTTTTCGTTGAAACCTGGTTCACTGACTGTCATTTCACCTGATTCATCAATTAGTAAAACTTCAGTTGAATCTGATTTTCCTGATCCACACTCAATTTTACCTCCCCTAACGACTTTGCTTACTTCATTTTTCAGCCAACTACCACAGTCAAACTCTTTTGAAGAAGATTTAACAATGGCGCTACCTTTCACGATCTTCAATTGTTCGAAATGATTTGAATCAATGTCACCATGAAACTCAATTGCGCCACCAACTGATATTAAAGATGGGAAAAAATCAATTTTATTAATCTTATCATTATCTATTATCATTAAACCGCCACCAACTTCTTTTAAAGACTTGAATTCGATATCTTTCAAATTTTTATTGTTAATAACACTTAATGTGTGTCCAGTTGATTTTAGTTTGGGAAATTTCAAAGAAGTAACTTTATTATTGATAAAATCTGCATTTTTTTCAATGATTTGTAAGCCGTCAAGATTTATTAATTCAGCATCCTTAATTGTTATACCTCTAGCCCAAGTTAGGTTTGGTAAGGAAACACGTAAATTTTGTGCATTCGCAGCGATCAACAAATCACCGGTAACCTCTGAAACAGAAGATTCAATTCTTTCTAAGAATCGATTATTGTGAATATTTAAAATTCTTAAAGTCTCTACGTTAAAACCACCAAAACCAGTTAGTGAAGTATCTGACATAACAACTGAATTTATGTTCTTGATCCCACTATCCAAATTGACAAAAGTTAAGATTGGTAAAACCTTCCATTTTAAAGTATCAACACATTCTAATTTTGGTAAAGAGATCGATGTTAAGGAAGTTAATGTATTTAATTCAAAGGTACCCCCGATTGAATTTAAGTTTAATGCATCAATTCTTTGCAAGCTGCTTGCATTTGAAACAGTCAAATCACCTTTAATTTGAATAATTTCACCAAAATCCAGAACTTCTGAATCATAACCAGTGATATGAATGCTACCTGAAATAGTTGTACAATCCCTTAAGGCTAACAAATCACCAGAAGTATGAATAAAATATTCTGGTTTAAAGCATTTGGGATCAATTTCTGCTGCAATTGTGTTATTACTTGTGTCATTATCAACCTTATTTAAACTAAATTGCTTGAATTTTCCAGCATAACATAAAGATGTTGCCACTAAAATAAAATAGATGTAATAAACTATTCCCATTTTTATTAATTTTATAAATTAATTTACTTATTATGTTTTATAAAGAATGGTGTAAGATGTAAGTGTATGAAAGAAAATAAACAGTAATTACTAACAGGGGTAAAGAAAAGACTACAAGAGAAGTAGAAGGTAATCAATTGGAAATTCAAAAAGGTTCAGTTTTAAGATATATGGGAATTGCTTCACTTGTTTTTTAAGAAAAGGGCAATGTATCAATTGTTGGATAAGGTAAAGAACTTTAAATAGTGATGAAAAGTGAAAAAAGAGGGCGCTACTGCAACAGTATTTCAATTCATGCTACAACATTACTAATATCCTATTTGGGAAATTTTTATTGACTGGTATTTAAGTCGCACAATAAATTTCGATTATTTTGCTCATACTAAAATATTTAAAAATATCTTATTGTATTTTTCAGAGTATTTGCTCATTTTTAAACAAACTGATAAATTTGCTCGTCTGACAATTCAATACTTAAACACTATTCGCCAAAAATTCAGGGTTTATAAACCGTTTCAGCCATGTTGTTTTTTATGTGGGTCCTGCAAATGAAATGCATTGAATACAAAAAATTTCTCCTCAATCCAGCTATTAAATTGCTGATCTGAAATATCAATATTAGTAATTGTGATTTCTTTTGTTTCTTTGCTGTTCAGCGAAGCCTTTAGTTAAATTCCCTGAGTATTTAAATAGTAGCTAATCTCATTACCAGATTACGATAGATAATTCTGGTTTCCATATAGCTATATAATGAAAGTTAGTCTTATTCAAGTTGGGTTAATAGCTTCCACACTAACCTTTGTGAGTTCATTGGTTGTCTCTGATTCGCCAATTGCTGAAGCATGTACTGCCTGGAGCCGTACACTAGACTGGGAATGTAGTAATGCTGTTAGTCATATGAATACAAATATCTATAAATGCCAGTGCTCCAACCAAAATTGGTTAGGTTCCGTTACAAATTGTATCTATACGTATTCCAATTCAACAGGTCAAGCAGAACATGGTTATAGGCATATTATTTCAAGATGTAATGTTAAAGCGGGAACTACTTACACTTTTGATGAAATGAAGAATTATCAACTGAATGCTGTTAGTTCGATCAGATATGCCACTGCAAGTGACAAAAAAAATCCGGTTGAAGCTCATGTTATTCCCGACCTTGTGTCATTTAGACCATGGTATCTTTCATATAAACAGTGGGCCGATTCAATTTATCTCTCAATGAGATTAGGTTGGGGTTGTCTCGGTTTTTGGATATCCATGGTTGGCTTGTCAGCTTTGTATTATATTTTTGGCTTAAAGCAGTTTATACCTGAATCAGTCAGTCGTCCTTATCATAGATTTTTTTTGTTACCTATTGTTCCAATTTTAGGAATGACATTTTGGGAATTTTTTGTTTGTTTTTGGTTCTGCATTACTGTCTTGTTATCATGTATTATTAATTATAATACTCCAGTTAATCTCTACTTAACTACTAACTATTATAGGATGATGGAACTTGTATCCTTTAGAACTGATCTTATTGGTTTTTCTTTATTTCCTGCTCTTTATTTAATGGGTATTAGAAACAACCCTTTTCAATTCATCTCAGGTTATTCACATGCGATGATGATTCGATATCATAAAATTGTGGCTTGGGTAATTTTTATCATGGCCATCATTCATTCTGTCATTTGGACTGCCTATCCAATTCATGATGGTGAAGGTTATTCAATTTGGGCAGAGGATTGGTATTTTATTTGGGGAATTGTTGGTTCAGTTACTTTAGGATTGATGCTTTTCCTTGCTTGGAAGCCCTTTAGAGATTTAATGTACGAATCCTTCTTAATTCTCCACCAATCTTTTTCAGTTGTCTTCATTATTTCAATGTGGTTTCACTGTGACACCCTTGGTTGGATGGGTTGGGTATATTCAATGGCTGCTATTCTTTCATTTGATAGATTCTGTAGAATTATTAGAATAACATTAAATGGCCTTTTCAGGAATGCAGAAGTTGAGATTTCCAGTTCTAAAATTATAAAACTTAAAATGGATAAACCAAAATACTTTTGTTTCTATCCAGGATCTTATGTTTACATTCATTTTACGCAACCATTTTATTATGCTTGGCAATCACATCCTTTTTCTTTAATTAATTCCACTGAACATGATGATAAATTGATCATTTATTTAAGAGTTAAAAAAGGTGTTACCAGATCCATTGAAAAAATTAAGAACGGATCTGCTAAAGTTTTAATTGATGGTCCATATGGTAATTTCCCAATTGTTAGCGATAATAGATTTGAAAAAATTGTTGGCATTGCCGGTGGTGTTGGTATAACTTCCATTATTACATTTTTCAACAAAATTGAAGATTTAGCAAAATATAAATTAATATGGATTGTTCACGATATGGAAGAATTCCATGCTTTTGTGGGCAACTTAGAATACCTATCAAAGCATAATTTGCAGTTAGATGTTTACTTAACTTCCCCTAATCAGTCAGAGGATGAAGTGGAAACTGAAACTGAATATTCCGATAGTGAAAAAGATGTTACCTCGTTTTCAGGCTTTTCAGCATCTTTGAAAAATAATAAAGAATTTTCAAATTATACTGTTCATCATTGCAGACCCAAATTTCAAACAGTTTTGGATACTGAATTTCAGGACATTCATTACGGTAAAGTATATGTTTGCGGTCCACGGTCAATGTTGAAAGCAACTGCAAAGGCAACAAGTATTTGCATCAAAAATGGTGTTAATATTGAATATTCTGATGAAAATCACGAATGGTGATTGCATATTTGCCTTCTGGTGTGTTTACTTTAGAGAAAATTATTCTTGTATTTACTGATTATTTTTTTGTATCTAATATATTTCGTTACATTTATCTTGACAAAAGATAATTAAAATAAAAAGAGTAACGCATCAACCTTAGATATTATCGTTTAGACAAAATAAATGCAAGAAAGCAAAAACTTCTATTTTAATTGGTCCATAGTTACTGAACTAACTATACATATAATATTTATTCATCATCTTAACGATCCCATAGATATTTGATTATTTTGAACGATTCTAAGATTTAATTTTGCATTTAGCATAGCAAAATATATTAAACAAGTTTAAACGCATACTTCTTAATTGGATAATCTATATTATTTCCAAAAATTATTCAACACACAAAATCAATGAAGTTTGTTCTTTTATAGAATATATACCCTTGTTAATTAATGAGACTTCCAGTTTTAGTAAGAATTACTGATCCCAGAATACATTTTATGATAATTCATCTTATAATAATAACATTTTTTTACTTCTATCTTAGGTTTATTTATTCGATACATTAAGTATTTAATATAACTATTATATTAAACTCGATGGTTAGCAATCTGCGTTTTAATTGATAATTTATATAGACTTGTAGTTCATAAAAAAAGCGAAAAAAAAGTTAGTCTAAACTCTGCTTTAATATACAATTTAAAATTATTTATTAATAGCATTGAAAGTTCACTAATATTACTGCGGTATTCATTGATTGGGTAATTGTGAAAATTAGATGCAATTTTAAGGTGTACTGATAATAAGAAAATGTTGTTAATGGGATGAATTATTATAGATTATGGAACAAGATTCTAGAAAAGTAAGAAAATTGTTAGTCAGTAATCATTACTTGAACTTGCAGTCCTTGGTATTTTTCATGCATTAATGAGAGTGTAAATTTTATTTAAGCTAAAATTATGATTGATTTCGAAAAGTGTAATAATAGCAAATGTTTGAATAGTTGAAAAGAATCAATTGATTGGTTAATAATTAATTGAAATCTTGAATTAAATAAAAGGCAATGATAACCGAGATGACTTATAGAATAGGAAATTACCGATATGTTAATCTATAAGATAGCTTATCAGGATAATAAATGAAGGTAAAACAGCCGACCATAATGATGAAAGGTCTGGACTGAGAAATAAAATTTGATAGTTAAAATAACATAAATAGGACATGATTTCTATTTATTTGATTTATAACTTTAAATAGTTTTTATAAAATATCAATATATAGTATAGGATAGTTAACTATAACTAACCTATTAGGACATTAAGAATTTTATATTGAAATCCCACACCTCCTCCAGTAGGGTATAGTGTTATTTGTAATCATCTACTTCCAACATGTGATGATTAGGATAACTCTCACAGGAGGAGCGATTACAGGTGTGGTCCCGTAGATAGATAAGTTAATACTTACTATTAGAAATCGTGTAATCGATTTAGACTCAGAAGTTGTAAATAAATGTAAGAACAAAGTAAAATTAAATTGTATTCA
>PPNM03000077.1:0-35961 GCA_003707275.3 Kregervanrija fluxuum | reverse complement strand
TTGATGATTTGACCAATCATCATCTTAATCAACTCTAGCCTCACCATAACAATGCCGGCAATTATATGCATTATGCAAATGTAATGCCGAGTCTTGTATTTATGTTCTTGGATTAGCTAATCGACACAACACAATTCTGTGACATAATATATATTGAATTATGACATACAATTTATGTTGATGTTCTGACACATGCATAACCCCTGTAGAAGAAACCAATGAGATCAAAGTAATCATTGATAATGATATTATTTATGTGGCTACATTCATTTAATCGGATATTTGAGATGAAGTCTAGACAAAGAAATGAATAATTTCAATTAATGACAATTAAATTCAATTTACCTATATATATGTGCTATTCCGATTTTTAGTTTCTACCTGTTTCACAACCTTTTTCTTTTCTCTCTTTTAGGAGAGATCTTTTTATATAAATTGAATACAATTTAATTTTACTTTGTTCTTACATTTATTTACAACTTCTGAGTCTAAATCGATTACACGATTTCTAATAGTAAGTATTAATTTATCTATCTACGAGACCACACCTGTAATTGTTCCTACTGTGAGAGTTATACTAATCATCATATATCCAATATATGATTACAAATAACACTACACCCTACTGGAGGAGGTGTGGGATTTCAATATAAAATTCTTAATGTTCCATTATTATAATTTAAATAAATAGAAACTATGTCCTATTTATATTATACTGAATATATATTTGTTGTTCATTATTCAAGTCCTTTCATCAATATGATCGGCTGCAATATCTTCATTAATCATCTCTTATCTTGATAAGCTATCTTGATAAGCTCCTTTGCTAAACCGGCATTGCAGTACTTCCTATTCCATAAACTATCTATCGGTGTAGATGCTTATTAGGTAGTTCTAGACTTCAATCAATTATTAATTAATTGAATCTGTTTTTCAGCTATTCAAACATTTGCTATTATTTTACTTTTCAAAATTTAACATAATTTTCACAGATTACAGTTTATTGACCACAATTATCGTGATAAAAAAAATTATTATCTATAAGAATGTGTAATTTTCCACCTAGTTTGTATATTTTTATTTCTTGTTTAGTTTCTTTTAAATTGAGGATTCATATTATTAAAAATAATACTACTGCGTAATAGTTCATAATACATCAAGCCACTTTCATATTTCAAATTAGCTGACACCATCAACAGTAAGTACTGTTGCTTTACTAACGGTTTAAGACCTCTTAACTGAGGCTAGAGGGGATATCCCGTGGCACGTCTACCTGTACTAGTTATTCCATAGCTGTGCCTAAGGTAGGAGATATCCAGGTTGGCTAACCCGTCCTCTGATATATTCAACACCTAAGTATAATCTTAATCTTATATTCAATAATACAGGTTTCTTCGTCACTTGGCATCCCCCCTAGCCTTAACTAAAAGATCTTACCTAATAAGTAAAGAACAAGTTACTTACTATTGGTAGTTGGTGCTAATCTTTGGCTAAGTGTGACTTTTGTCTTATGAACTATTTACTAAAATATATTAATAAAATATATATAGGAATCCCTTCCTCAAAAGAATCTCTCATTAAACATATGAAATACAAAATACAAGCGGAATCGTCCTTATACTTGTCCAATTTCGTCCATCCAGCAGTTGAACAGCCACTTGATGATTTGACCAATCATCATCTTAATCAACTCTAGCCACACCATAACAATGCCGGCAATTATATGCATTATGCAAATATAATGCCGAGTCTTATATTTATGTTCTTGGATTAGCTAATCGACACAACACAATTCTGTGTCATAATATATATTGAATTATGACATACAATTTATGTTGATGTTCTGACAGAAATGAAGTAATCCATATAGCTAGTTCGGGTCTAATTGTAAATCATCGTAGTTGTTTATTTTCGTCAAAGTAATATCATAATATCTAATTATTGAATTTAAAACTATATATACGATTGTTAGCCTTAATTAGTTTTATTCCGTTGCTTCCATCTAACAGATTGGTGCATGCAATGAAAACAGTACGATAGCTTAAATTAATTCAACAAAAAAACCACGGTAATTACAGTAATTATCTGATGTAAATTCTTGAGGCTCCAACATGGTTTTTATATCTTATTTTTAGCTTCTTTTAATTGAGGCTTCATTTATTAAATCCAGAGACAAAAACTGTTCAATCAGTGCACGCAACACAAAGCAGAATTGGAGAGCAATCCTCAGACTATACCAAAATTGAAGTCTCATAATTTGAATTCTACAAATATCTTCTTTATTGGATTTCATTAAGAAAATTTGAATTGAAACAAGCCTGAAGATTTTTTTCACAATTTGGAAGCTCAAAATGAATCATTTATTATGGATAGTGGAAAAGCATCGGAAGTGTTTGGTATGATCAAAAAAACTGTTGAACCTGGATTTCACAATATTAATAACATATTATCAAACGTTAAAGCTTATCGCCATGGCTATCTTGTTAGGCCTTAAGTATCGTGCTAACGGTAATACTGAAGAAAAATCTTTTATTAGAAAAATGAAGTTAGGAGTCAGGGCCACTTTGTCAAAATTAATACATTAATTGAACAAATTAATTTGGTGAATGATAAAACGACTGAAAACACAGATATCTTATTTGGTAATCCAGTTTGTCCGTTTTGGACTATGTCATCTCATAGAGATCGTTGACATATCAGAAATCTTTGAAGGCATTATCTATTTTACTTCATAATCTAAATGCTGGCACATATAGATTTCAAAATAGAAATCAGCAAGTACGTGTTCAGTATTATTAACAAACTTGATTTGTTGAGTTAAAATAAAACCTTAGTAACATAGTCGTCCATATCATGATAATTCATGACGACTTTATCTGAAGGAGAGATTCAAAAATCCTTCAGTTACCAACTGCTTATAAGACCTATCTACTGTATATATCTTTAACGTCAGAAATAAATCTGAAACAATATTACAGCGGTTACCCTACTATTCATAAAAAATGATTTGATTTGAGATTCAGCAGTTTCCACAAAACTTCAAACTAATAAGTCAAAACTTTGAGTCTTCTTCAACATTGGAGTAGATTCAGAGTCTTCTTCAAGTTCAGCTTTGATCCATGCTCATTAATGGAAGTAAACAAGATAAAACGTTCATTCATTCTTTAAGCTTTTTATTTCTTAATTTGACGTCTCTGAAAGCTAATCAAACTTGACATTTTACCTAAATTTAGTTGAGAAATGGATAAGATTAACCCTGCAATAATAGTACATTGAAATGTTATCATAATCATTAAACCTGTAACAGTAGTAATAGATAATAAACACATGATGTTTACTATTTTGCTAGAGAAGACCCATATCAGAAAATGGCTCCGCTCTCATCGTATCCCATTTTTAAGGGTACACTCTTAGTACATGTGGGTTTTAAAGTTCTGACAATCTTTAAATCTCTAATAACTCTATTAATAAAATAACCTATTTATTGTATTTTATTGATAAACACAAAAAAGCATAAAAACATAGACAATACACATGCAATCCATTACAAGCTAGCCAGTGAAAATCCCGATTAGACCTGAACTACAAGAAGGTGCTTGAAAACTTAGTTAAAAATAGATGGTTTGGAAAAGATAGTACCGATTTAAATTCAAGTCACGGAACATATTTTGTGGTGCAAAGATGCATATTTAATTTTACTACTGCAAACGCCCTTTTTTTCCAATACTGTATTACGCAATTTTGATTCATGTTTATTTGATACATTAAACCACTGATATCAAAGGACGAAATATTCACAGAGCTAATTTATATTAAAATGTCAGATCCAGATGCTTTAGTTGAAGAGGTATGTTTTTTAGCAAAACCTTTAGTGGTTATCGGTTAAATTGACATGAGACTAACATTAAACTATATTTTTCTTTTCTTACCAGGCAAACAAAAAAGCTAAAAAAAGTTCAGGATTACTGTCTTCTTTGTTAGGAAATTCAAGCACATCCAAATATGAAGATGCTTCTGATTTACTTATACAAGCCGCTAACATTTATAAACTACAAAGAAGAAATGCGGATGCTGGTCGTACATTTGAACAGGCAGCTGAATTTCAAATTAAGGCAGAATCTCCAGATGAGGCAGCGAACACATTAGTGGATGCATTCAAATGCTATAAAATTGATGCTCCAGCTGAAGCTGCTAGTTGTCTTGAAAAAGCAATTGGCATGTTTGTTCAGAGAGGTCAATTTAGGAGAAGCGCTAATTTTAAAAGTGATTTAGGTGAGTTATACGAAAATGAATTGCATGATGTTAAACAGGCAATTAAAAGTTATGAAGATGCCAGTGATTGGTATAAGGGTGATTCAGCAACTGCATTATCAAATAAATGTGCATTAAAAGCTGCTGATTTATACTGTGAGGATTCAATTTGCGATTATACCAAAGCAGCAACCACTTATGAAAGAATTGCCAAAGAATCTCTGAATAACAATCTTGCAAAATGGTCATTAAAAGAATATTTTTTGAAGGCAATTCTTTGTAGACTTGCTGATAATAATGATTATGCTAGTGCAAGTGCAATTTTAAACAGATTTTTACAATGGGATCCAAGTTTTGAATCTACAAGGGAGTACGAATTTTCAACTAAATTAATTGATGCAGTTAAAGATAACAATGCTGATGCTATCGCAGTTGCTTCAAAAGATTATGATAAGTTTTCTAGATTAGATGGTATGAAAATCAGAATATTGAACAGCATCAAAACTCATGTTAAAGAAGCCCCAGATGAGATTGAGGAAGATTTTACCTAAGTTAACCTAAATATATATATAACCGTTCTACTTTGATTTTTCTTTGTTATAGCGTTTAAATTCTAAAACATTCGTGATCAAATTTCTATAGTAATTATAATCAAATTAAATACAAAAGAATCAAAATATTGAAGTATATATAACGAGCATAAGAAATAAGCTTTGATGTAAAATCAATTATTAACGAAACAAAAATAAATTATAGCGTACATCTGACGATAAATTAGACTTAAAATGTGCAATGAGAAAAGATAAAGATAAATGATTAATATCCGCCTCTACCACCGCCTCTAGAGAAACCTCCTCTGCCACCTCTTGATGATCCACCTCCTCTAGAAAATCCGCCTCTACCTCCACCTCTTGAGAAGCCGCCTCTGCCACCTCTTGATGATCCACCTCCTCTAGAAAATCCGCCTCTACCTCCACCTCTTGAGAAGCCGCCTCTGCCACCTCTACTTGGAGCACCACCTCTAGAAGTACCCTTTCTTTTTGGTGGTTTTGGACCAAATTGTTTCGGTTTTGGTAAGAATCTTTCAAGTGGGAGAAGCTTATCAGCTGCAATGTAAAATTTATCACCTTCTTTAAAAGAAGTGGATTGAACACCTTCTGATGGTTTGATAGTGAAAAAAACTTCATTCAAAGGTCCAAGAATTTCATCCACCTTGCCAACTTGAGTTTTATTTTCTAAATATATTGGAGCATTAAAATATGGAATTTTTTCGTTAATCGACCTACACACTATATCACCTTCACATGCATGTAAGAAAGAACCCATTTCAAAAACTCTATCAGGTGGGCCCTGTTGTATTGGAGCTCTGCCACCACGTCCACCTCTAAATCCGCCTCTAGATCTGTTCATTTTATTGTTGCTAATTGATATATATTGCTGGGCTTAATGGTAGAAAGAAACAGTGAAACGGGAACAAAAAAAATTTTCATGAAGAAAATTTTCCATTCATCAGACGTGCGAAGCACAAAAAGAGTTTGAACTGTTTTCTATTCTTCAAGACTTTACTAATTGTTTTTTTTTACTTTTGCACAACAATGGATGATATAAGAAGTTTGTGGAAGGAGATAGGAAAGAAAAATACAAGAAAAAAAACCATAGAGAGAATTTTTAATCAGCTAAGAAAAAAGAATGTGTTTGTTGTTTCATATCTATTAGATAAACAATATCTTAGCGATCAACTATGGCCGAATATTCATAGAGATATATCGAAAGAATGTTTGTTATCTATTATTTATTTAATTAACTATTCCAATTGCCCTTTTTATACTTTAAAATATTTGATTGGTGTTGACAATTCCAAATTTTCATTGCTTTTTTATAGAATTTTGTCTTACATTAATACCGAAAATGACTTAGATTTGGAAATATTTTCATTTCTATTGATATTGACTAAAAATATTAATTTTGCACCGATTGGAAATATTATGCTACCATTATTTTCTGTATTAATTGAAAGGGATGAATCGAGGCAACACAGTTTAAAAGATATAGATAAAGAAGATGCTTATTTGCTAGCAGGTTTTTTCAAGCATTTTATTATTTCTGCAATTAAAGATAATGATTCTTTGCTACAGTGCAAAATTTTAATTCTAATAAATCTTCTTTCTTATATACCAGTTAGAAAGTATGTTAACGATTACTTGAAAAAAACAAATTTGCTAGTTGAGCTTGAAGATAGAATATCCGAAGATTTACAATTCTTTCTGAGCTACTTGATTTATTTTCCAATTGACGAGACAGTAGAGACTTCCTGTTCACAAGCAGAAATCAATTCAAAGAGTTTAAAGAAATTTAATAAATTCTTGGCAATTGCTCATTCTGAATTTCAATTAGACACTCTTACTCAATATGGAAATGTTTTCGAACTCACCGCACATTTCGATTCATTTTTCCAATGTTTTTCCGATGTTCCTTTAGAAACAGTATTGAAATTATCTCAAAGATGTGGAATTGAAAATGTAGATTCAATGCCAAAAAAATTGGCGGTTAAGTCTATCTGGTATAATTTTTGTTATAATACGGATTATAAGTCTCTGTTGTTGTGTATATCCAAGATAATTGATATAGATGTCCAGTATGCAAGTGAAATAGCCAATACTTTGGGATTTTTAAATCTTTCAGATTTTACCTATAGATCTCTAATCTCAATAAAACTGGATATGCAATATGAATTCCTAAATTTCATTAAGCAAATACGACAAAGAATGGAAATTTATAAAGATGAAGGCGGAAAAATTAAAGCAAATGGTTCAAGTATATACTGTGTTGAAATGAGTAGTATAAGTGAAATGGATTCTCCCAATGCCTTTGGTCCTGACAATTTAATGGAACGTAAATGCATAAGAATCCTAATAAATTTTAAAGGTAAGGATCATACTCTGGAGGATGAATTTATGAAGCTAAAGATAGGTGATGCTATGTTCTTAATTAAATTCGTACCCGAATTGGACAAATTTGCCTGTGGTAGAGTGATAAAAATCAATTTACTTCAGAGAAGACAATATCAAGTTGATTTGAGTATTTATAAAATGAATAACAGCAATAGACTTGACTTTAATTTTCTGTTAAGAGCAAATGAGTCCTTACAATACTTGAATGGAAAATTTGATCATACTTGTAAACTTGACAAATCTTTCGATTTGAGACTCCCGAAATGGTTGGAAAATATTTTTGTTGGTGAATTCGAACCTTGCAAAGACTATCCAATATTTATAAAGCTAAATACTAGAATTGAGGGAACATTTCTTGAAAATCTATTGACTTCTTCTGATACTTTTAAGAAAAAAAGAAAAACTAATACTCAAGACAGCAAATATACAACAGATGGAGAGTTATGGATGCTGGAAATTTCATCATTCTCAAAACATGTGAAATCGATCAAAGAAACCAACTGGGGATATTATTGTAAATCAGGAAAAGGTACGCTGAATGAAAGGCAATTGCGAGCACTCATCGACTCACTTACACTGGGTAATACATTAATAGATGGTCCTACAAATTCGGGGAAGACCTTTGTTGCAATTGAAATCATTAAGCATATTCTTTATAATTTCGACAACGAGCGATCTCTGATTATTGCAAATACAACGCAAAAAAGAGATGATATTTTGAAGAGATTAAGAGGAGTTAAACAAATTTCAGATTCCACTGTATTCAGTAGCCAACAAAAGATGAACAACATAACTGTAGAATATACTAACCTTTTGAGCAAAGTTGATGAGTTTGCGAAGTTGTTGAATATTGACGGTGCCTTTGGTAATGATAGTAACTCTACCCGTTATTTTTACGAAAAATATTTTTCTGGAATTTGGACCACGTTATTAGAAGGTTTGAAAGATAAACAACAACATACCAATCATTACCTATTAAATAATTACCCATTCAGTAGCTTCGTGAAAATGGATCATGCACTTTCCTTTGAAAAGAATTTTGAACAAGTTTTCAATGATTTTAACAACAGGCTTCAAGTTTTCAGAGATATTGAGAAATTGAAATACATTACTCAAGTTAAAGACAAAAAGGAAATTATGATTTTAAGTGAATCAAAATATGCGAAAGTTTTTGTGTTCACTCGAGATGAAATAATGTGTTTGGACAAAGAATGGAAAGAAAACTGCAAATACAATAATGTGATTATTTTGGACTCCGAAGAGAACAATGCTATTGAAACCTTGTTGTCAATTTCTGCACACCCAAATCAGGAAAGTCTAAAACGAATGATATTAATGGGTAACTCAACACTAGATAATAAACAAAGCTCACTATTCTATAAGTTGCTAAAATCACAAGCATTCTGTGAATTGAAGACACAATATTTTGTTAGACCCGATATTTATGGATTGTCAAATTCTAAAATAAAAATTGAAAATGCGATTGAAAATGGAAATCCTGGTATGACATACCCCTTGCAATTTGTCGACGTTGATAATGGTACAGAAATTGAAAGAGATTTCCCAACGTTTATCGAATATCAAAATGTAACTGAAGCTGAATATGTCGTTTCATTTTTGATGTACTTAAAAGCAATGAATTACTCACCAGAAGAAATTTGTATTATTACTCCCTTTAAGTTGCAGAAAATGTTAATAAAAGATATTATTGATCAAAAATGTATGGATTATAAGAATGCTGTTCCTGTTTTCGAACTCAAAGAACTTAAAGCTCGTAAATATAAGTATATGATTGTTTCACTTGTTAGAACCAATAATAATGAAGATAGTTTTAGGCATGGATTACTGAACACATTGACAAGCTCTGTTACACATGGATTATACATTTTTGGATCAGCTTCGGTGTTTCATGATATTTTCAGTAAGTTTCATAGTATTAAAAGCAAGTTACTGCTTACCCAAAATGGCGATGTTGATTATGAGATTTCTGGCCATGAGCAGTTAGCTCACTATGTTGAAAATATTCCCCGCATCTAATAGTTTTAAATAATTAATAGTAATCAGTAATAAGATATATAACACCCGAAGTTGGTCATTGAAGTTTGCAACGCGATTTAAGTTATAATAGTATTACTGAGCCTGAGATTCGAACTGCGAACGGTAAGACACCAGATTAACTTCGCCTAACTCCTTACTTAATTTGTTATTAGCTATTATATGGGCATTATTTGTGTTCAATGGTTAATGCTCGATGTGAGGGAAATATCTCAATAAAGATTATATATTTGTAATTTTTTCTTTTCATTAGAATATGCCCAAGCAGTATTTTTATTCTGTTTTATACTAAAGAAGACAATAAAGAATTAATTCGGATTAGAATACAAGCAAATAGAGAAACTATTGCCCTTTCGTTTACATTAAATTGCTCTTTTATTCTCTTGTCAGAAGTAAAAAGATCCTTCATATATGTTGGATTAAATATAATTTCTTACTTCTCTCAAGTTATCCTCAGCGTTACCAATCAGTTCCTTGTCTTTTCATGAACGGTTCTCTGACTAATTTTATTTCATAGTCAATTTAGCTAACAGTGGTGGCCATTTTCTTTAATTTTTTTCTCTATAATAATAAGGAATACAATTATATTTAAGCCATAGATAATTACAATATGATATTATTGTAATCGGTTGCGTTTTCGTTTACAACAATTCAGAATTGCCTGATGTTTGCAAGTCAGCAAAAGTCTAAAAGACTATGACCGCATAATATATACAATCAGTTTAAGTCGTTTTCATCAAAATATAAATATTATTTTCCGATTATAACTTTGGCAATTCTTTTTCTAGCTTTCACAAACCGCAGAAGGATGATATTTAAACATCAAATAGAATAGGAAATTACTTGTTGCTATAGACAACATCGTGGCGACAATGGTAAACAACCAACGTGGGCTCATTGAAAATAACAATGATGATCCTTTATCAACGCCGATATGTTCAATTTCTAAGAATCCGATGAAATGAATTAATATCTCAGATACCTAGAGGAACTCACTCTGATGTAATAATATGATGCTCTTGTGATTTTTTATGCCGTAGACAAAAGTGTTCTCACATTATTCTTCAATTAGTGCCATATAAGTAATGTTCTGACAGAAGTAGATAATTTTTTTTATGTTCCATATAGTCAAATTCAAATCCAAAATGGAGAGTTTGAATCGCTGTGGTCCAACCGTCAAAGTTGTCCGCAGCTTTTCCAGTTGTCCACTAGTCCGCGCATACTCGCAATCAAAAGGAAGCCCATCGGGGCTTCAATAAATCTAGGTGGCGAGTGGGAAATTCGGTGGCATTCTCCACCCAAGCCGTTGGCTAAAGTTCTCTTGAGAGATTCCCAAGCGTGCAAACGCTGGGCGGTATCATCAAAAATTGCCGGTTGCGTTCTACGTTTGCCGATGGGAGTATACCGCGGGTGGTTGACGTCTCTCTTACAGTGAGGCCGTTGTTGAGTTCAATGCGTGGATTCTTTCTTCAAGTTAGAAAACTCGATACCGATCATTATGGCAGCTGGAAGACTCACCCTTATTTTTTTCAGTATTTAACAATTAAAACTTTACATTATTACATTTACATACACAAAATTAACAAACTAAATAAGTTTTTGTAGCAACTAAAATACACTTCATGATTATTCTGCAACCATATTTTTGCTTTCATCAACCCTACCGTCAGGTTTTAAACCTGGTTTGACATACTTATGACTTGAAAACGTATTATACACTCCGCCCCTGAAATTTCCACGCCCTCTGCCTCTCACACCTCTTCCCCTTCCCCTAAATCCAGAATTTCCTCTTCCACGTCCCCGACCTCTATTACCAGCTCTAAAATTACCGTGATCCGCAAAATGAGGATTATTATCATCATTCTGTAACTGGGAATTTTCTTCTTTCTTTGGTGCTTCTCCAGCAAGCTCAACTTTACTATCACTATCTGATAAACTCGAATCTGAAGAAATCGATAGTTCTCCATTTTTAGAAGCTTCAACGACGATATCTGCACCCTGATTCTCAATTTCAGTATTTGCCACACTTTTTTTAGGTTCAATTACCGAGCTAATATTCTCATTAATATTAGTATCAGAATCAACAACACTGTTAATATTGGCATAAATGTTTTTTTTCGAATTAATTTTATTATATTTCGAATTCAGTTTCTTTATTTCTTTTTCATATTCTTCCTCACTTAATTCACGTGGTAATCTTCTATCATACCCTGATCTTGTTTTATAACCTCTGCTACTAGACCTACTAGAAAAAGATACTGGATGAGTATTCTGGTTTTGCCTTTTAGTTTTAACTTGGTCTTGATTTTCATTTTGATTTTCATTTTCATTTTGGCTTTGATTCTGATTTTGATTTTGATTTTGATTTTGATTTTGATTTTGATTTTGATTTTGATTTTGATTTTGATTTTGATTTTGATTTTGAAATTGAGGTTGAGGTTGAGACTGAGACTGAGACTGAGTCTTATTTTTATTCTTATTTTTCATTTGACCTAAACCATAATCCTCTTCTTTTAACGATATATCTAAATCCTCATTTAGCCTGATAAAATTATTGGAAACTTCTTTAAGCTTGATAGTTGGTCTCCTTAAAAGGGTTATATGTCCCCCTGGATAAATTTTTGGTTTTTCAGACTTATTATTGGGAATGTCATTAATATCATTGTCATAATGCTGTCTTTTAATAGGAGATTTTGGAGCCGAATTGCTTGCGTTTATTTTGTGATTTGATTCGTCCAATAAACTAGTATTGAAAGTCGTCTGATTTAAAGCCATTCTTTCAAATTTTTTCTCGATTTCCAATTGTTTAGTTAATGTATCAACGGGCTTTGCAGATCCAAAGGGATTCGATTTATGAATTATCTTCATAGATTCAGAATTTCCAAGACCTTTTTCAATTACCTTTGCAATAACGGATGATTTTTCTGATATCAAGGGTATATCAGGAGTATTAACAGGCTTTGCAATTCCAAATGGATTATGCTTCGATTTTTCTTCGTTGAAATTTTCCTTATTCTTATTTTGGTTATTGATATTTAAATTTATATCGTTATCTTTTTCTTTACTAAGATTTTTATCATTTAGTGGCTGTGATTGATTTCTGATATTTTTACGACGTAAAATATTATTACCTCTACTATCTCTTTTTTGTATTTCCAATTCTTTGATTCTTAGTTCTTCCAATTCTTCATCAAAGCCAATTTCATCATTATATTTTTTAACTTCAATAAAGTCATCATAGTTTCCAATAGTAACGATAGTTTTTAAACGTTCAATAAAAATATCATTCCATTTTAAAACTTTTTGAAAATCTTGGATATTTCGTAAATGAACAAATGCAATTTTTCTTTTCAATGATATACTATTATTATTATTTATAAATTTCGGTTGCGGAGGATTTGGATCCCACATAACTTTACATTTTTCAAAACTTGTAAATCTTGATTCAAATAACTCTTGCATTAGTTTTTTAGTTGCATTTTCAGTTAAATTTGAAAATTGAACAATATATGGTGGTGAAATATTTTTATTATTAGCAATTGATCTGTTATCACTCGAATCGCTATCATAATTATTTCCAATATGGTGATTGTTATTATTATATCCAAATCTATTCTCATTGTTATTAGTTGGCGAAGGACTTGGAATTGGGATTGCAAGAGAATTAAGATCGAAATCGTCATCATCAACCCAAGATTCACCAAGACTCTGGTCGGCGATAAACTCACCAAGAGACATTTTTTTTGTTCCTTTAAAAGTGAAATTATTGCCATTTTAGTAATGTATATATTGTAATAAAAAAACTATGTTCGAAATTAATTCCAATAGATGTCGGAATTGCAACAAACATAAGTTACAATATAACAAAATTAGGACAATTATGACGTGTTAGTTTATATACAACATAAATTAAAATAAAGTAAACGGAATCGGGCTTCAATTGAACTCAAGTCAGCTCAATTGAATTGGATACCACACGTATAAGAAATCGTTATTCGTATATACTAAATTGCAATTAATTAACATACCCATACTCAATTGACAACCGAATAATATATGTTTGTCACTGCAAGTAGCAGAAAAAGTTGAACATACATCCCATGATAGAAGAAAATTAAAAGCAATTTATTAATTTCGTACTCAGTTTCGGTCCCAGAATATGATGTGACAAATCGTTTTTTTATCACTCCTATAGTTGTTATAGTGGTGAGCTCTTTACTGATAGATTATTTACAAATGAACTACTAAATATATACCATGAGCGTATCCCTCATTTATCATCTATGCTTTATTTGTCGTCCCAACGAATAGACAATTTAATAAACAAATAACGTCCCATTCATAGTTATTCTTAATAAAAATGACTCCGCCAACCCTGCTGGTGCACGGCTTTTTTGAACTTATCACCTGTCTGAAATCGATTTTTTTACCTCCGTTTGATTCCATTACAGTACATTTTTAAATTATTGCATTAATCATAATAGTTACTATTTGGATATATACTTATATACTGATAAATCTTAGCGTATTCTTCTTCATCTTTTCTGTCAATTTTATGAATTTAGGTTCTATAGAAAATTCATCTTCTGTTCTTTCTTCTTCAGTCTCCAGCCCAAAGAATAGTGGACGCTCTTCAAAAACCTCCTCCTATTGCGATCAATCACACTCACAAGCACACATACAAAGACAAGATGTCGGTTTTACAAACTCAAATTCATTGTCAAATAGAGTACTGTCACTGTCTGCAACATCAATAACTTCATTATTACCTAGTTTTTATTCTATTGGTGGAAATTATTCAATGCCAACGCTAAATAATAGTTCAAATAGTTTTAATCAAAACGGAACATCAGGTTCCGATCCAAGTTCATTCATATCGGATGAATTAGCAAGAGAGTCTGATGTTACAGTTTCAACAAATGTTACACCACAGGCGGAATATAAAGGTTTTGCTTCTTATGTTATTTCATGCATTTTCTTATTTACCTGGTTAAGCTGGTCCATTCTGCCGGATAGAATATTGAATCGTTTAGGCATTTATTATTATCCATCGAGATGGTGGGCACTTGCAATGCCTGCATACGTTTTAGTAGTAATGATGTATTCATATGTGGCGATTGGATTGTACAATATAGAAGTTTTAACATTACCATTGGAGGATAACAGAAATATAGTGGATGATTCTGGTATTATCATCACAGAATTAAAGCAGTATAATGAAGCAGATTTGGATGACTATTTGTTCAAGTCAACCAGTGGTATATGGGATTTACCCATCAGTAAAATCAATGAGGTCTTATATACAAACTTGGAAGAGGAGCATGTATTGTCATAAATGAATCAACTGATGAGTAAGTATTATTGTTTTTGGTCTAATGTTTCAAAAAAGGGATTCTATAATTGTCTAAGCAAATTGATTTAATATTATGCGCTCCCCGCAAAGGAATCAACTGATTTTGTAGATTCTTTTTTTCTATTTTTTCGGCATATAAGAGCATTCCCCACAGGTATGGATTTCGTATGCTTGGACGACAAGACCCTTTTTTCCTCCTAACTAAGTCGTCCACTTCAGTTATTACTCAATCATTCTATAATCATCTCTCCAGAAGTTCATATTAAAATATTCCCACAATGATGAAAGCTATGACATATTTGAAACCAGGTGTTATTTCCTGGAATACTGTTGCAAGACCAAAGATTTTGAAACCAACCGATGCGATTGGTAAAGTTTTAGTTACAACAATATGTGGTTCAGATCTTCATATTTTAAAGGGTGATGTCCCTGAAACAACAGCTTTAGCGTCAGAGAACCCTGAAAGAGGTATCATTCTCGGGCATGAGGCCATTGTTAGAATCGAAGAAATTGGTTCTCAAGTTACAAAGTTTAAAAAAGGTGATATTTGCATTGTCTCTTGTATTTCTTCCTGTGGTCATTGTTATTATTGTAAAAGAAATTTACAGGCTCATTGTATTAACACTGAAGGTAACTCGGGTTGGATTTTAGGTCATGAAGTTGATGGTACTCATGCGGAGTACATGCGTATTACATTTGCAGACTATTCATTGTATAAAGCTCCAGAAGGTATACCTCTAGAACATTTGCTAATGTTATCTGATATTTTGCCAACATCCTATGAGCTTGGTGTTTTGTCAGGTAAAGTAAAGGAAGGTGACAACGTTGCTATTGTGGGTGTTGGTCCAATTGGATTATCTGCTTTATTATCTGCAAAAACATTAAAGCCAAAAGCAATTATTGCCATAGATATGGATGATTCAAGATTAGAAGTTGCCAAAAAATTGGGTGCAACTCACACAATTAATCCAGGTAAGGAGAAAGATGTTGTCACTATTATCAACAAAATTACAGCTGATCCTGAAAGAAAACCGGGAGTTGATGTTGCAATTGAATGTGTCGGTGTTCCATCAACGTTTGAACTTTGTCAAGACATTATTACTGCGGGTGGTGCAATCGCAAATGTTGGTGTTCATGGTAAACCAGTTGAACTAAAATTACAGGAACTATGGATTAAGAATATTACCCTGTCTACTGGATTAGTTTCTGCTTATTCTACCGCCGATTTATTGAACAAAGTTACTAGCGGTGAATTGGATCCAAAACCTTTAATCACTCATCATTTCAAATTAAATGAATTTGAAAAAGCTTATGATGTTTTTAAGAATGCCTCAAAGAACAATGCTATTAAGATGGTTCTAACAGCTGAAGATTAAGTATATAATTTATTGATATATTTTGGTTTTTTTTTTTTACAAATACTCTTTAACGCTAAAATAATCGAAGTTTATAACATTTATTGAAATTCAATTTTTTTTTTTACTATATTTTTTTTATTATATTTTTTTGATCATCTTTATAGTAAAGTTATATATGCAATATACAGTGAAATCAAACATTTCATGTCTTCAAATTTTTTTATATTTTTCTTCGGACTTCTTTTTTTCCTCTGGATCAAGGTTATTAACTCCACCCAGTAAAGTCTTTGAAATTGCTTCCGTGGTCGCAATCATTGGTCTTATAATCAAAATCGGAGTAGCTTTGGCCAATTCAATTGCTGCACCTTGAGGTGATTCCGATTCTGAAGCTCTCACGCTTGCAGAATATAACGCATCCTTTGCTGTACCGATATTTCTTTGTAATGATCCGTACGCAACCTTCAAGCCTTCATTCAAAGTTTCTGGCTGATTGGAGTATAAACTGACAACTTTAGCATCACTGTCAGAATCAATTTGGTCTTCTTGAACATTATCATCATCATAAAAATCATCAATATCATTATCACTAACAATCGCATCTTCCATTTCATTTGATTTATAGTAATACTTATGATAATCTTCTTCTCCCTCATCACCAAATGAATTAGTAGAACTTCTCCGTCTTCTTCCCCTATTTTTACCCTTCTTCTGAATATCTCTATCTTTATCTTGCATTTTGTTTCCAGAATTATTGGTTCTTCTAGTCGAAGAACCATTTCCACCTAACAATTCCTCAGCATTTTCTAGTATTATTTGTGTTCCTGCAGCCAATTTAGCCCCAAACTTCAACAATTCTCCACCTGTTGTTTTCCCAAAAACAGTAGCTCCCATTTGTAGGCTTCTCATAACTCTACCATCCTTCTGGTATTCTTTAACCGGGACACTTACCAACTCTTTAAATCCAGAAGATATATTAACAATGGATTTAACAGGCGCAATCCCTGCTAAAACACCACCTAATTGATTTCTTTTAATATCAGGGGTCCAATATCCATTCAATAAACTGTGCAATCTGGAGAATCCTGGAACTCCATACAATTTCACTTGATTTAAAATCATTTTTGATTCATCCAAAATAAAAAAATTCATAAATTCGTTCGTATGACCGGATCTAATACCCGCGTAATCAACTTTTTTAGGTTTATAGTCCAGTTTGATTAAAACTGCGTCCACTTTGACCTTCTGCAAAAACATTTCTTCTGGTTCAGCAACAGGAACAATAAATCTGTCATCTTTAAATTCACTAAATCTGGTAATAAAGTCTAGAGTATCTTGGTCAACATACAATCTTAGAGGTAAGATGGAAACATTTAGTATCATTTCAATCGCGGCTAATCGATCAACAGGACGAACCAGATCAATATTCATCGCTATCATACTTTTACCGATTTCCCTTTCACCAGCTTCTCTAAGGTAACCAATAAACATGTTCCAACTAGATGTTGGAACGTTATCAAAAATTGTAAAGCGGTTAATTCTAATACCAATTTTATTGACGATCTCAGAATCATCCACATTTTCATTGGTGTTAAAAACCTGTGGTTTTTCCTTTAGGTGTGGCTCATTGTTAGAAGTAACCCAAAAATTAACATCAATTTCATCAAGTTCAACAGCAACCTTATGGTTTTTGGATCTTTTCAATTTAAGTGGTTTCCATTTGGTACCTAAATCGATTGTCTTGTTTTTTTGTGTTTGCTGCTGCCCTATTTGACTTGCTTCCAAGCTTAGAGGGTATGTAGGCGTTTCACCATCATCCGAGCTATCTGAATAACCCATTTCTTCATTAATGTTTTTGCACATTACTAGAGGATCATTTTTTGCACGCATACCTAAGTAGATTGAATCATACAGTGTCTCTTCAACGATTTCATCATCAATAGTTCTTTCTTCTTCATCTTTTTTAGGTACATTTTGCAAGATTTCATTCTCTCGTTGCGATTCCCGAACTTTATATTCATCAATAACTTCTTTAGCTTTTTTAGCCACTCTTTTTGCGGCCTCCGTAATTTGAGTCCTGGTATCTTGCCAATCGTAACCATCATACAATAGTAACGAGATTTTGGAAACTCCAATATAAATTCCCACTGGTATAATGTTATCGTTCTTCCTAACCTGCCGTTGATCAAAATGGTCACTGTAAAATGAAAATTCCCCACTGGAAGCTGTTTGTTGATTTGTTGTATTTGATCCTGTACCACTATCACCTTTAATGGAACAATCATTTATTTTATCATAAAAATTCTCAATAATATTTAAAGGTTCCTCAAAATTGGTCAAATTTAGTTCAGTTTGTTCCTGGTTCAACACTTCAACTTCGTTTACTAATTGTCCCTTATCACTATAAAATGTTCTATCAATATCTTTAAATACATCAAATTCTTTCGTTGTACATTTATATTTATCATCAAATGAAAAATAAACAGGCTGCTTTAAATCCTTTAATAACTGAATAAGGCATTGAGCAGAATCAGAACATAAACCTATTTTGAGCTTTTCTATATCAAAACTTATTTTAACCATAGGCTTATATTCACCGCTACCACCTTCTGATAATAAAGACTCTATCGAGTTGACTGTAAACTTAACAAGGACAGTTGTGCAGGTACCAATATGGATAAACCCTTGATTTTTTAATACTGACATTAATGTCCAGTTTGGAGGTAGTCCGTTGTTATTCTGTAACCTAATATTCTTCTTACCATTTCCTTCAATATTTCTAAAATCATCAATTAATAATACTGAAAGGGAATCAATGGTACTCTGTGAGGTTGTTGAACCATCATTGTAAAACACAATTTCAGAACTTCCTTTATTTAAAACAAACATCGATTTACTCTTTAAATGAACAGGACTTAGGCCTATACAAATATCCATTAATGAAACAAATATCTCAAGACTTGGTTTCTTTGGCAGTTTATTAATTATCATATTCTGGATTTCAATTTCACATTCATTTTTTTCAAACTTGTCAACTTCATCGTTCTGTTCAAACATGGTTAACCATTTTCCATAATAATCAACTTCCAAATTTTTAAAAAAGATAGACAGATTCTTCTTGTACTTCATAAAAATCATTGGCGAATTTTCCCATTTATTAGCAACGCTTAAAAAGGGTTCTTTAACACCGTCAAAAACTCTAGTAAAACCCAATTTACTTATATGGGAAGCAATTAAACCATCTTGAAATAAGGAGAATCCAAAATTGTTTAGATTTCCTACCAGAGAACCAAACTTTTTATTAATTTGATAAATTCGAATATCAACGGACTCCACGGCACAAAAGAGTTTAAGAAATTGAGGCTTGAATAAAAAACTACTAGCCATTCTAACTTTCCTGAAAGACTGGACTTTTTTGTCTTTTACAATTTCTTTCATTGTGAATATGGATAGCAGATTAAAAAGCAAACTTTTCAATCTTAATATTTCTTTTAATGAAGCACAAAATTCAACCTGTTCTATATTAATAATCTTTTCTGCATTATGAGTACATTCTTTCTGTGTATTATTATCGTATCCTTTGATTTTAACTGGATTGTGAATATGGTTTATATAATTGATATTCTTAAATGTGAGTAAATCAGATTCATTATTAGATAATTTAACCAAATCTAAATCAAATAATCCCTTTACAGGGTCAAAAGTCATTGGGTTTATTTCGATAAAAATATAGTCTGAATCAGATTTGGATAGCATAATTTTACCTTTAATCCCCGCAGATTTGAAAAGCAATTCAGATCTTTTCTTTTTATCTTCGTCTTCTATTCTTTCACGTTGATTTGAATATGTTGTTGTATTTTTCTTCAAATTGGATATATTTAGTTTATCTAATCGTGGCCATACAATATCTAACCGATTTATAAAGGACATGACAGTCTCTATTGAATCGACATCAATGTTGAAAACTAAAGGCTTAGAGCATATAAAACTCGTTGTCTGAACACTATTATCCGACTGAATCTCAAATCGAATATCTGTGGTGGCTGAAATTGATTTAGCATCGACAAATTGCATTAACAACTCATTTTCAGCTCGAATTATTTCCATAGTCATGATACTGCCTAAATAAAAAGTAGGACTTCTCTGTTGCAGATTGATATCTCTAGTCACAAACCTAATTGAATCTTTTTGTAAAAATAAGCCTTTCGAACTCAATGCCGAAGTTAAACTTATATTAATTTCAGATATATTAAAATTCTGTAACAAAGCTCTATTTCCATTGGATGCTCTATTTGTTTTACCGTTGTCGGTCTTTGACTTTCGCAAAAATTCTTGCTGGTTAAAGCGTATCAATAAATCCAAAAATGAAGAGGCAAATTCTGGAAAAGGGGCCAGTGTACTATTAATGGATCCGACTTCAATTTTGACATTTTCAATAGGATTCAAGCCTTCACAAGAAAAGGTTATTTCATCAACAGTGCACAAGTAACTAATTTTTTCTTTATCAATATCTTTATTTGTCTCCGTCAAAGGGGAAGAATTATTTATAAAATTGGATTGAGCATCATAAAATTCGCTTTTTGCACTCATGTAAACAGTGCCTGTATTGGAAAACATTGCACTTTCAAGCAATGATCTCCCAATATCTTCCTTGCTTTCTGCCATAAAAGATGTCGCCATCAACTGATCGTCAAATTCGTTGTCTGAATTGCTATCATTACCTTTTTGTTCTTCTATATTTTGTTCGGGGTTCAAATTGTCATTAGAGTCAGTTTTATGCGATTTTTTGCCTATATCGTCAGAATTGGTTTTTTCACCATCATAGCAAAGTGGTTTCACTAAACCACAAACTATATTTTCAATAACACAAATTCGTTCGCCCGAATCAGTTTCAAATTCCACCTTTTCAATATCCATGACTGAAACAATTGGATCCGCCAATATTCTAACATGTATACTATCTAATTTAACTTTTATTTTGCTTAATGCGTAATCCATTGCATATCCTAAAACTCCATTGATAGCTGTACCACTGACGCCATTGATATGTTTGTTCTTGTTATCGCTGTTATCATTATATATATTATTATCACTATTATCACTGTCACTATTATTATCATTATTATCATTATCATCATTTTTATTTGTTATTATAGCATCTGATTTCCAAATATTTTTAAGTAATTCTTCTTCTTCTTCTTTTACTTCATCTCCCCATTCACTAACCACTAAATTAACAACACTTTCCATCATATTTTCCATACTTTCGACACCCAGGTCAAATTGTAATTTGGGACTGATTACAACATCCACATTTGAACATATAAAAATCACACCGTCCGATTTAAGTTCAACCTCAATTTTTTCAATATAGGCATTACGAACATTGATATTGGGCACATTGAGTTTTTCCACATCTATTTGTACTTCTGCCAAAGTTAGCTTAGTCGGTGGACCGATTGTGAAAGTTGTTTGTGATGGTAAAAGCGGATGCAAGGGGAGTCTGCGAATGAGAATAGCAAAAAGATGATTCTGTATAGTAGAAGACCAGGTTGTAGACATCTTATATCTTATGGATCTAATGGATGAAGAGAAGAGGTGTCAAAATAGAAAAAGGCAAAATTATAGCGTATTCCGCGATAAGAAAATCGATAACATTTTTAGAGTAATTTTAGTTTTTATTTCTTTGAACTTTTATACGATATAAACTAATATGGCATTTCAATAACGTCTTCACCGCCAAGTGCTTCTTCTATAAGTAATTCCCTTTGAATTGCATCCTCTCTACTTTTGATAAACCAAACTAATGCAATACCAAAAACAGCCGTTATACTAACCAGCATTGAGTTAACTGGGTTTGGATTCATTTTAAAAGTAAAATGTGTCAAATTATCTAAACCTGTTTGTGTCAAGTTCATAAAGCCTGAAAAACAAATAATTGTACCATAAACTGTACCGAAGGTTACATAACCAAACACTTTTGCACAATAATCGGAAACAGCAGTATAATAAAATGGTCTATAGACAACCAATAACAGGATACCAAAGTATTGAATAATTTTGACATTTATCATACCAGCGATACCGATAGAAACCGAAACTCCTAATAAAATAGATAGAACCGTAAGAGAAGTAAAATTGTCTAAAATAATACCAATAAATGGAATTGAAATAATTCCTCCAAGTGGTAGTGCCACATCGAAAAATTTGTTGATCACAACGGCATTTTTTGGATCAAAATAATATTCCATTTGTGAACGAACAGTAGCAACAAAATAATTAATTCTAAGCATTTGAATCGTAGTGAAAAAGCACATTAAATAAAACCATGGACTTTTAAATTGTTCATAAAGTGATTTATTGTGTAAGACACCAAAAATGCCACCGGATTTTGTTTTTAATTGATTATCTGCAATCTCTTCAAAGACTGATTTTGTAGACTTAACTGAATCACGACGAGAACGAGTACGTTCAAGTGAATTAACTTCTTCTGCTTGATACCTTGGATCATCAGGATCCAACGGTAGACCAGATTCGTCGATACCTGTTTCACTAATTTTAACCAAACTTTCAATTGTTTTGTATGATTCATGAGGCATAACAAAGATTTGGCATAAAAGGATGAAGATTGGAACGGCCAAATAAAAAGTAAAAAACTTTTTAATGGTTAAATTATTTATGTAATCATTTTGATATACAATTCGATAAAACAAAAACAATGCAGAAGAAGAATCAAAACTTCCAGTTAATAATGCCAAGATTAATCCCGAGTTACCTGGAAAAGAATTTGCCAATTGGAAGCAGCTAATAAAAACAAACGGACCGCCGAATGCTAAACCAATATAACCATATAAGTAAGCATCAAATAACTGAATTTCCTTTCCATGTGCTAAACACAATGATGACATGAATATACATATTGCACCAATAATTCCTGTAATTCGCGGACCGTAATTATCCAAAATCCCACCAACTATCAAAGCTGTTGCATTGGTGATAACCGCAGCCAAGGTGAACATCAAATTTAATTTTAAATCTTGATCAACACATATAGGATCCGTACTTGAAAATGATTCTGAAGAAATATCACAGACATCAGCATAAACTCCTTGTGCTATTAACACTGGTTTCAATGCTGCAAATCCGAAAACGGGCCCTGCAGCAAAAAGACACCAGAGCATAGCACAAATCACCTGGGTTATTCTAATATTAAGTGATGGCATAGGGTGAGATCCTTTGGTCAATGTGGGAGGTATTAAAGGAGATCTTTCAGAAGACATTTTTCGTTTACTTATAGACAAATATTATAGTACTTCTCAGCAATGAAATCAATAACATAAATACTATAAATGGAAGAAAAAATCGATGGTAGCTTTATCAAGAAAATTGATATTTGATAAAGCAGCATTTTTTGGGCGTGTGCAACATCCCAAATTCTTTTAACGTACAGAGATTACAATTTTCTATTTTTTTGTCTATAATGTCTAAGAATACTATTAATGTTGAAAATATTATATATATATATATATATATATATGTATACTACTAGAGGTTTAGGCGGTACCCAATTTACCCATCTGTTCACTCAACTTTTTGATTTCCTCTTCACCGTCCTCCTTCTTGGCTTCCTCTCTAGTACCGTCGACAACGGAATTAACCCACGCAACTTCAGTCTTTAATAGATCTTTGGTACTTGGGCAATAATGACCACCTGGATGTTTGAGAATAGTTGCATCATCACATAGTTTAGCTAAAGCTTCTGATCTTTCGTTGGAAACAAGGGTATCTAATTCACCCATCACATGCAATGTAGGTAAAGAAATTCTCTTTTTGTAATACTTTTGGACAGATTCATTGTCAAATTTAAAACCAGAATAGATCATGGCAAATTTTAGGGCATCATATGCTTTATCATCGCCAACAACTTCATTGTAATGTGCTAAAATCATTCCAGTAACACCAGCACCTTGCGAAAAACCTAAAATACCAATGAAAGGACCATTCTCTTCGTAAGCTTTTTTGACAACTTCTAGTGATGGTTTAATATCGAATTTATCGGCTTGGGTATAGACCCAACCTCTGAAGTTTAATTCTTCGGATTTATCATCTGCACCAAAAGAAGAAGCATCGAAAGGTAGATCTGCAGGGGTTAAACTGATTGGAGCATCAACAAAAATTGTATGATATCCGGCTTTCTTTAAAGCCTTTCTGATTCCAGAAGCCTTAACGGAGAAAACAGCACCGTTTTGAGCAAAACCGTGTAAGCATAGTACAGTACCTTTGATAACTTTTGGAGGCATATTTATTGGCTATATATATTTGAAAGTAAATTTGGGAAAGAAGTTTTTAGGTAAACAGAAACTAAGAAAAAGAGAAAGAAAAAGATTTTAAAGATATAAAAGTAGACTAATTAGAGATCTGATAAAAAACTTTATGAATAGGAGTTCTCGTTTTCGGTGTTTAGAGCCCTGCTGGCCCTACCCGATATAGAACACAAGCACGAAAAAGATCCTGGTATTGCCATTTGCAATAATTATCGTTATTTATTAGTTATGTTCCACTATACTCTGACTTTTTTGAAATAGTAGATTTATCACGAATTTCCAATGGAAATTATATAACGGGCCTTAAAAGTCCCATCGCAAACGAACATTCGATATTGCGCCCTGCATCAGGAACTTTTTTTTTAAATATTGCTAATATACCACTTTAAAAAAAGGTTCTTGATTATAACATTTAACTAATATGACTGAAAGTGATTGCATTGCTCATTGGTTTGACCCCTTACCATTGGAACAATATATCCAACTGGTGGAAGCTTCTGTGCCGTCGAAGATTACTGATTGTCCAGATGATTACTCTATTGGTACACCAGAAATTACTGTTGCTTGTGGCCCCAACGTTAGATTTTTGGCAACCCATGAGAACAATTCAAATAATTATAGAGGTTCAATTTTACTGGTTATTAGAGAACCGGGTGTTCAGCCCTTTATTAATTATTATATTGGTCCATCCCAAGAATCCGATAACGTATCTTTATCATCTGGCATATTTTCGTGTGCTCTCGTTTATGAAGAAGCTGGATATTATTTTTGGAGATACGAAATTAATTTGCAATTGGCCAAACATGAACAGAAAGTGAAATACGAAATTAATTCAGAGCATAAGCCACATTTTCAATTCCATTTACCATCTCAAAGCCAATCTATGAATGTTATGTCCTATTCATGTAATGGGTTTTCATTGTCCGTCAATACTTCAACTTTTAATGGCTCATTATGGTACGATGTTTTGAGAAGACATCAATATTTATCATACCATGTCATGATAGGTGGTGGTGACCAAATCTATTCAGATTCAATCAAAACTATATCAAAAGAATTCAAAGAATGGTTAGAACATAAACATATACATTCAACCAGAAAATTAACTCCAGAAATGTCACAATCGTTCGCAAATTACTATCTTCATCATTATATTAGATGGTTTGGTAAAGGTTATTGGGTTGGAACTAATGGTAAAACAATACAAGCTTGTTTACCAATTGCTCTTTCTTGTATTCCACAAATCAATATATTTGACGATCATGATATAATTGATGGTTTTGGATCTTATGCTGACATAACTATGAGACAAGAAATTTTTGAAGGTGTTGGTAATTCAGCCTTTAAATATTATATGTTATTTCAACATCACACTCCGTATAATGAGCCTCCATCTGTTGAGCCATCTTGGATACCAGGTACCAGGCCAGGTCCATATATCAAAGAAATTTCAAGATCAATGTACGCAAGATTAGGTAGTGAAATTGCATTTGTTGGTGTTGATTGTCGTACAGAACGTACAAAATATTGTGTTGTTAATACAGAAACTTATAATGCAGTTTTCAAAAGGGTTCAATCTGAAATTAATTTAGCTGACGGTCAGGTTAAACATCTATTAGTTTTGTTGGGTATTCCAATTTGCTATCCAAGATTCGTTTGGGTTGAAAAATTGATGGAGTCCGGTTTGCTTGCACCAGTGAAATATTTGGCTCGTAAAGGTGTTATAGCTAAGGGTCTTGTCAATGAATTTGATGGTTCAATTGAATTACTGGACGATTTGAATGACCATTGGTGTGCAGGTGGCCATAAACATGAAAGAAATGAATTAATGGGTAAATTTGTCAAATTTGGAGCTGATAATAATGTTAGAATCACGATTTTGAGTGGGGATGTTCATTTGTGCTGTATGACTAGATTTAAGACAAAAATTCATCGTCATCATTTATTTGAAACTTCTCGAATTGATGATGAAAACGAAAAAATCTTATTAAATCCTGAAAGTGATCCAAGGTTAATCGTGAATTTAATTAGTTCTGCCATCGTTAATGTTCCACCACCCAATGGTATGGCTTTAGTTTTAGAGAGAAGAGCCAAAATCCATCGCTATGATTCTAAAACGGATGAAGACGTTATCCCCATGTTTTATCAAGATCCAAATGGAGAACATAGATCAAATCATTTATTCATGAACAAGAGAAATTACAGCGATTTAATTCCTTTGAAAAACATTTCTACTGAAAAACGGAAAATATTATATCCAAATATGAAAGAAGGCGATTTAGTGTATCCTGGTTTGTCAAATTCTTTAAAACTTGTGGATGTTAAAGAGATTAATAAATTGAATGGTACCAACGTTGGTTATCCATATAGTGAAGATAGTTTGGTTGCGACATTACACGTTGAAGTTGACAATAAAAATGTTGGCTCTGAAACAAGAGGCTATGAACTGTTCATTCCAAAACTTACTGGTAAATTTGACTTGAAAGATATTGGTATCAGATAATGGTGTTTATTTTCATCTTTATGTTTTGTTAATTATTAGTTTTGTAAAATTAGTTTTGCTTTTTTTCTTTTGATATACTATATATATATTCTATTTCGTTTTTTATACAATATCAATTTTTTTTTTCCACAAATATAGCCATTAATGCAAAAACAGAGTAAAACATAGCTAATGGATAAGCAACTAAAGTTCTGGCATTACTTAAACTCAAAACTCTAACAAAGAAGCCTGAAGATGAAAAAGTACACCAACCAACGCAAACGACTCCAGTTAAATAACCAGCAAAATTATCCAACCCTAAAATAACGGCAACACCACTTAAAAATACAAGCGGTAATAAACAATATCCAATAACACTTGCAGTTCTTAAAAATTCCAACCCATCATTACTATTTGACATCAATTTAAACAGCCAATGCAAGCTAACAGTACCGAATAATGCGACACCATAAATATAACCAAAATGGGTTTTACCGCTTAATAATAAAAAAGTACCAAAAAGTAAACAGAATATAATCGGTCCTGCCATATCACTGTCCTGAATAATTTCTTCACTAAGATTCCGACTTTTGAAGCCTAACACTGCAAGAGTCTTCGCCTTAATATGTGAGAAATTAACTCCAAGTTCTTCAAGTAACGGCTGTTCTCCTGGGTATCCAGATGTTGAAAATGCCGCCAATATACCGCTTGAAAGTGGTGTCTCGTAGTCAGAAGCTGTGTACGACGAGGATGACATTGAACCTGTTGGCATTGAAAAGTAAGACGATGCATTGGTTTGCTGCGATGCGTAATATGAGCCCTGTGCTTGCTGCGGTTGCGGTTGTTGTTGTTTTTGTTGTTGTTTTTGACTGTTCTGGTGTTGCTGATAGTAAGACATTTTGTCTATGGAATCAATTGAAATAATAAGCTTATAGAACGAAAAGGTTATAAAATAAGCAAATGAAAATCAAAAATGAACATGGAGGGATGAAATCAATTTTTTCGCATTTTTCGTGTTCTTCGTTCTAATATGCCATAATTTAAACAACACTAATCTACTTACAATAATGGAACTATCAGACCAAATAAATAATTATTTAGAGAGTTACTCGTCGCTTCATATAGCTTTGCTTCAACTGGTGATGTCCCTGAGGACAATTTCTCAAGAAGACCTATTCAACTATTTTCAGAAAGCACTCGTAACGTTGATTTTGGACGACATAGAACCGAATGATCCCAACACAGAAATATTATTCGATGTTCTGGGAAAAGACGACGGTAAATTATTGCAGGTTTCACTGAAGAACTTATCCAGTGCTATTGGCAAGATCAACAGCCAGTTGCACAACCTAGATTTCGAAATTGTTTCGTCCAAAGATATGGATGATACGACGCGTATTTTGTTAACTTTTGTAAATAAGAAATCAACGGGTAGTATCAGGTTGTCTTCAGAATTTTCAGAAAAAGAAATAGAAATGATACAGAATATTATTGAGCGTATTTTTGATCCTGAATATTGTCTTCAAACTGGTCAAGTCCTGTATTCAGTTCCGTATATGAAAATGATTAAATATTTAAAAGAAAAAGCTAATAATGCATATAGTTTTGAAGATGTGGAAAATTTTTTAGAAATAATAGAGTGTCAGGGATGGTTAGAAAGAACACATAATGAGTATGTCATATCTTGTAGAGCTCTTGTTGAATTAAGACCATTCCTTTTAGATACATACAAGGCAGCACCTGAAGGTACCGTTTCGATTTGTAATGGCTGTAATGACCTATTGACTAGAGGTTTGCGTTGTAGTAATCCTGAATGTTACATCAGTCTACACAAAAATTGTAAAGATTTAGTTGCAGCTTCAAGGGGAAATGATGATTGTCCCAATGAAAATTGTGATAGATCTTTGCAAAGTTATTATGAATTTCATTAGGTATTATTATTATTCTTACTCTTATTCTTATTACTATTACTATTAATATTACTATTACTATTACTATTACTATTACTATTACTATTACTATTACTATTACTATTACTATTACTATTACTATTACTATTACTATTACTATTACTATTACTATTACTATTACTATTACTATTACTATTACTATTACTATTACTATACAATATAAAACTTTGCTATTGTTTTGAATTTCTTACAATGATTAATTCCATCTCCCTTTTATCTAAATATTCGTTAATTATTTCATCTATCAAATCAAAGACGTAATCTTCAACTACAGTCTCATGGAATCTTTCTGAAAAGATCTTAATTTGACGAGTCTCCAAATCATCTTTCAAATTTTCTGGAATAATTTCCAATTTATGAGACCCATTTATTTCAATTATACCGCCTTTATAACAACTTACCATTGGATAATAACCTAAAGATCCGTCATCTTTGCTAACGTTAAATTTTGCTTGTTTTTTAGATTTCGATAAGTTTGATTTTTCTTCCGATGATGGAGGTAAATAGGAAAATAAGCCATCAAAAGCAACACCTTTTTTAATCCCATTTTTGTAAAGTGTGATTTTAGATTCTGGTAGTCTTGCAGGTTTGAATCTTTGTTTATCGGGAATGGCCTTCTCACCGAAAACGGTAACCGGGTTTAATAGATGTTCCATTGCCTTTGAGGGTGTATATTCATATTGCTCAAAAAATAACTGATTCTTATATTTTATAGGGATTTGATCTCTAATACATCCTACATCAATAAATGTTCCTTCTGTATTTCTATCAGTTGTTTCATCATTTCCTGGATCTGTCAATGTCTCCCGGTTTATCATTTTTTTAGATAGTTCAATTTGCACATCTTTATTTGGAAGCTCAACTAGTAACCCAACAACGTCACCAGTTTTAAATTCTTCTCCTTTTAAAAATTCGACTGGCTTACTTAAATGAACCTTCATACCTCCGAGATCTCTAAATCCATATCCATACCCATCAAAACCAACAGGTGCCTCTAAGCTAGCTTCTTTTCTAGCAATACCAAAACGAACATGACTATTGTCATCATGGTTGGCCTTAATGATTTTATACTCCACGTACCATTTACCATTTCTTATACCAACATTCGTACGAGCACTTCTCCAACCCTGCATTGCTGTCGCTCTCGATAAACTTTTGTTGATCAACATTCCGGGAGACCTATCAAAGTAAGATAATCTCACATTGTGTGGTAATATATCTGAAGTAGAATACATAATGGAGGAAAAGTATGGATTAGGACGGCATGCTGTATACTTAAATCCACGTTTGTTATATGGGGTATCGTCCGTATCATAGAATGTTTCCTTAATTTCAGGATGTTCTTGACGAACGTGTAAATGTGGAGTTTTCAAAGATGTTCTTAAATCATTGATTGTGTATGGAACAGGTTTTAACCGTGTTATCAATTGCTGCTTTCTCTTTGGAGCCATTTAGATATCGAAGAAGGGTCGTTTAAACTTATCATGTTGAAAAGATGAAAAATAAAAAATGTGCGAGTAGTCTTAACAATGTCTTCATTGATCTAACTTTTTGAATAATGGCAAATATAATGGGCAAGGTCAACATCAACCACATAAAATCTATCAATAACAAGTACAACATATTTACAAGCATTCGTTCGGATCCTGTAAGCGTAGAAAAAGGTGTTTTGTCTGGTACTTCCTCAGCTATCAAAGATATTTTTTCCACCACTAAAGAACCAACAACATGTTCATCGAAGATTCTTGAAACATATATAGCTCCTTATGAGTCTACGGTGACAAATATATTGGAAAATGAAGGTACAATAATTGTTGGTAAGACAAATATGGATGAATTTGCCATGGGTAACTCGAATTTGAACTCTAATTTTGGTCCCACTTTAAACCCCTTATATGAACAACCAACAGATCTTATTGATTATTACGAAGAACGTAAATTCTGGACAAAAGATAATGGAGAAATTAGTAGCCAAATATTGAGTGAAAATTTTCAGTATGCTACAGAACACACCTATTTAAAACCAGTGTTGAAGGAGGATTTTAAAATTGACCCTAAAATGAGAATTGTTGGGGGCTCCTCTGGTGGATCTGCAGCCTCTGTTGCTTCTGGATTGGTGGATTTTGCAATAGGTACAGATACTGGTGGATCTGTTAGATTGCCTGCTTCTTATAGCTCAGTTTTAGGGTTTAAACCAACTTATGGTAGGATTTCCAGATGGGGACTAGTAGCTTATGCCCAAAGCCTAGACACTGTTGGTATTTTCAGTAAAGATATTGGCCTGTTGGAAAAAGTTTTCACTGTTTTGGACAAGCATGATGAGAAGGATCCAACTTCATTGAAAGATGAAAAGCGTATTTATAATGTTGCAGAAAATAATGGCAAATTTAAAGTTGGTCTACCTATAGAATTTCAATTGAATGAGATGAATGATGAGGTCAGAAGTTATTGGTTTAAACTATTACATTTATTGGAAGAAAAAGGATTAATTGAAATTTACCCTGTTTCAATTCCTTCAATCAAGCATTCATTACCAACATACTATACATTGTGCATGTCAGAAGCATCATCAAATTTGAGTAGATATGATGGTATAAGATATGGTTTTAGATCAGGAAAATTAACCGAGAATGAACCTGAGTTTACATTTACTAGAACAGAAGGTTTTGGGGAAGAAGTCAAAAGACGTATTACATTAGGTACATTTGCATTAAGTTCATATGGATATGATAGCCATTTCATGAAAGCTACCAAGTTAAGATCACAATTAATCAATGAATTTAACATCATCTTTAAAGATAAGCATGAGTTGATTCCCGAAGATGAATCCAACAAAAGCGGCATTGACTTCATTATATCTCCAACATCGTTTGAAAAGCCATCCTTGATCACTGAGTTTTATAATATTAATCCTGTTAAATCATTTATGGACGATGTCTTAACAATTCCAGCATCCTTGGCAGGTTTACCAACATTAAGTATGCCATTTGGAAAAAAATCCATGGGATTCCAAATAACGGGACAACATGGTTATGATTATAAGCTACTAGATTTTGCCAAAAAAGCTGATGAATTTCTTTCTATGTAAATAAATAGTAAACACTCTTGTGTAGACTTTCGTTATTAAATGTGTGGTTTCATGTATATAAATCAAAATATATTTAAAGCAAAACTGAATAAACTATAATACATTTTAGGATAAACTTTAAAGTGATTTAAACGGGTAAAATCCTGACGCCTGCTAATTTATCAACTACTGGAGCAATTGCGGGGTGAGATAAAATAGGACCTATGAATGGTAAAGATCTCAGAAATTGTATTAAAGTGGCAAAAAATTCACCAAATAATCCCAGGATACCAAAAGTTTCAATGATAAATCCAAAAAACGAATGTTTCATTAAAATCAAAACAATACCGACAACAAAACAAATTGTTCCTCTAATTTTTTGTGGTCTTGAAAAAAAATATGCCGTTTTTTTTGAACCAATAATTAAAACCAAGCCAATAATAAATAAAACGTTTCCCATTGCCAATAATGCAGAATCAAATAGTGCAACAATACCTAAAAAGAAAAGTAGACATCCACAAGCAGTGAAAAACACACCAAATTCTGTTAAAAAATGCATATATTTTTTGTTCGTTGGTTAGTAATGAGCTGACATAGTTTTAAAAAATTAGTTGCCTATAAACTTACTTTGCACTTCCGTGAGCCAAATCATATTGATGTATGTGGTAAGTTGTGTGTTGTATAAAATAAAGTAATCTTAAGGTTAGCTATAGTTCAGAAGAGAGAAGAAAAAAAAGAAGTAGCACAGCGAACGCGTTTTCTCATTATCTCTATTGACTAGAAAGCTCAATTTCCTGATTATAAGATTGTTTGCACGGAAAACATGTCCAATAACGAATCCAGTGTCAGCAAATTGGACATATATGATCCAAATGAAAATGAGCCTTCAGAACCTCCACCATCTTATGATGAAGCGATGGCGGACCCTTCCATAGAGATTGAAAACGATTCAACTAGCAATCATCAACGACCACCAGCGTCACCACCTGCTAATTCACCATCAAAGCCCTCTTCTAATGGATATTCACGTATTGCAGCCCCAAATCCACCGAGTCGTCCTTCACACTCACATGTTAGACCACCGGCAGCACCATCAAAGAAGAAGTCTAATGATTTATATACAAACAATCTTGATTTGCCTTGGAGATATCCAAAAACATATTACTGTAAGAAATGCAAAAATACAGGTTACAAAATCAAAAATGGACATGCTTGTAAAGATTGCTGGGGGAGATTCAAACCAAATATTACTCCACCACGTACTGCTCAGGATTTGAGGTATTTGCTAAAACATCCTCCTCCTCCTCCAAAACCTTTAAATCCGAATGTTGTCAAGTTGCCTCCTGGATCTATAGTTAGGCCGATGATGATGTCTCCAGTGGCTCCGAAACCACTGGTTGTGCAACCGGGAGATCCTAGAATTGGAGGTGTATTATGCAGTAGATGCGATGGTAGAGGTATGGTTCATTTTTTTTTGGATTTGGATAGATGCCCTGTCTGTAATGGTTTGGGAAGAGTTGATGCTACTGGAAGGCCAATACGACAATGATTACGATTGTTATATTATTTAATGTTATTCATGTTATTTTGTTAGTTTCCTGCACGCTTTTTTAATGATGGATATAATTTTATAACCTTATATACTATTTAAAGAAAATATTCACATTTCAATCATCGAATAAATTATTAACCGCATTATAATTAATCTTCTTACTCATTAACTTACTGTTGAGCAAATGTTTTGCACTGTCTGACGCAGAAGCGCTACCAGTTAAGTTTGCCTTCATTAGACTAGCTAAATTAGTACCAGCAGCTGATTTAAGAGTTTCCTCTTCGTCTTTATCTTTCTTGCTTTTCCTCCTACTGGTTGGTGCATGGCCCGCAATCTTGTCAGCTTCTTCTTTTAATCTCTTCTGTTCTTGCTGAAGTAAATATTCATGATTTGTGCCCACCCAAAGCCTTTCCTTTAAGGTACTTTCCGCTTCAGATAATAACATATTATCTAATTCGTCATCATCGACATCTCCTAAATCATCATCATCAGGAATCCTACTTAAAATTTCATTAGTAGTAGGAAGGACCTTACTTATATTTATTGGTCTATTTTTCTCAATTAATTCCAGTAATTTTTTGTCAGATTTACTAGTTAGCTGAATTTCTTCATCTTCATCATCGGTTTCTTCTAATTCTGTAACAATCTGTGTTGAATTACCATCTTCGCTATTTTTAATTCTGGAATTAACCAATCTCTTACTCTCTTTTTCCTTTCTTTTTAATAACCTCTTAATGTGAAACTGTATCTCATCCTCAGTTATCTCGGAATCTTCTAGTAATGCACCCAAAATAGGATCGTTTTGCATCTTTTCCTCCATCTGGTTCAGTTCCTGGAGGTCTTTTTTTCTTTTCTTCGTTATTTTTTTTCCTTTCTTAAACGACGGAGGAAGTGAAGCATTGATATCATCAGTAGCTCTAAACTCATTCACAGATAGTTTAGATGCATTGGTATCTTTAAATTCTACTAACCTTTTCTGGATTGTTTGAGCTCCTATGTGAGTAACCGCCATAATTTCGGTATGTGTCCTTCTAAAATTATTCATTCTCGATGCTAAAAGTAAGCAAGCACCAGCAATACCTGCTGGTCTTCTACCTTCAAGAATCCAATCATCACCCATTCTATGTGCTAATTTGACAGCATCAGATATTACCTTTAATTTGGCTTTTCCAAAATCCAGTTTATCTGCAAAGTGTTGAATAAATAAGGATGGATCAATTAAAGGCAATTCTGTAATATGTAAAGCCTTTACCATTTTCAAAAAAGTAGCACCAATTGCATAAACTGAAACTTGTAATCTAGTAGAAAAATCTATTAGCATATGGTGAGTTTTTTCTCTTCTACAGGCAACATACAAACAAGCAGCAACAACATTTTGCGATCTTCTACCTTGAACAAAATTATTAGTCAGAGCAAGCTGAAACCATTGATAGGCAGCATCAGAAACGAAGTCTGGAATGCCCAATGCTAAAGCAACATTTTTAATTCTCCTCTTACCATTTGCTAAAGTTTGTTCCCTCGATTCTAAAGAGCCACGACCATTACCAAAATTAACATGTGCTTGATCTGATGATAAAAATGACCCTTGAACAGTTGCAGCACCAGCTGCATTCTCTGCGAATGTAACTTCAGAAACGATGGGATTTTCTTCCATAACAGAACCGCATGATGTACATGCCAAATCGGAAGATGCTGTGTGGTATTCTCTAGTAAATGATCCATTACCACATGTTTTACATTTTAGTTTTGCATTGGACATTATTGATGATTAAGAAAAATGTGTCAAAATATGTGGAATTAGATATAACAAACACGTAAAGTACGAAACCAAATTTTATGAAAAAAAAAAAAAAAAATAACGTAAAAATTAAATCCTCAATATAAAAATTGCCTCCTGCCAGAATTGAACTAGCGACCTTTGCATTACAAGTGCAACGCTCTACCACTAAGCTAAGAAGGCCGAATTTGTTTCCACAAATTTTTCCATTTCCTCACGCAGATAGATTCTTTTCATGATTGTATCTAATAATCCTGTATCTGCTAAATTTAGATATAATGTTAAAAAATTATTGTAATTTGTTGGAACCTGGGGAAATTGTATCATTAAATCAATTAATATGGTTCCTATTTTTAGGTTAATTAATGCCATTCTGTCAAAACATAAATTATATGTCATGAGTTAATAGACACATTATGACATAAATTTTGTTCCATGGCATAAATAATTACAAGAACATATTATTTGATATCTAAGATATTGTTTCATCTTATCAGAGTAATCAAAAGAAAAGATATTATTTCATCTTGTCAGTAAACTTAAAAATAAAATTGACAAGTGTTAATAATAAAATTAATACTGCTATTACACATGAAATTAATTTCATGTTCATCAGTTGTTGGAACCTGGGGAAATTGTATCATTAAATCAATTAATATGGTTCCTATTTTTAGGTTAATTAATGCCATTCCATTGTTTTACACTACATGCATAACCCCTGTAGAAGAAACCAATGAGATCAAAGTAATCATTGATAATGATATTATTTATGTGGCTACATTCATTTAATCGGATATTGGGATGAAGTCTAGACAAAGAAATGA